>QVOA01013105.1:0-16374 GCA_014825685.1 Pseudomyrmex cubaensis
ATATATATATATATATATATATATATATATATATATATATATATATATATATATATATATATATATATATATATATATATATATATATTAATTTTATCGCTTTAACGCTTAATTGTATGAAAATCCGGCGTTAATGGCCATTAAATAATGAATTACATATCTCACGGCGGTTTCTCACTTGGCGTACATTCGTACGTGTGTGTTTACTCCGCAAAAGCCTCCAATTACGGGTATCGCCGATCTCTCGGAGAAGTCAGTCCGTGTCGACGACTCGTTTACGTCCTCCCCCCTCGCCTCCCCCTTATATGTTGCGAAAGACTGTGTTAACCGCGACGTCAATTATCTCTGAAATGCCCCACATTCACTCCTAAATACTTACGTCCGACTTGACGCGAGACGCGTTGGAATTTATTAAATGTCGACCACCGCTCGCGGCGGATACCACTTCGCGGATGTACAAGGGGAATTTCCCTCCCCCACCTTTTCTCGTTGGACTGACAGCTCACCCATCGAGATGATGGTCTAACTATAAGCGAGATTATAGTAATTCAACGGAAATTCACAGTTTCTACCGTGAAACTGTATTTCTCTCTCTCTCTCTCGTTCTCTCTCTCTCTAAATAAAGCCTCAATCAAAATCAATCAATCTCTCTCGCGAAAAGCAATCGTTCGGATCTATTATTTCCACGCGAGTCTTCCGCACGGAATACACGTTAAATCTATTCTCGCTCATATCTACAAGATTCTTGCATGTCTCTATTTCTTCTCTTTAATTTTCAAAAATTAAGCCTGCAATTATCCCATCAGTTTTTGTCGAGGATAATTAATTGACAAATTCACATCGGACAGAGAGAAGAAGAATCGAAGAAACAAAACTTTCAACAAACTCAGAAGCTTCGTGGTATATCCTCCAATAAACACGATAATTATACGTACGAGTACGTCGCGGCACGGAAATAGGAACGTGAAAAGAACCACGCGGCATGGGAGAATAAGAAAATCACAGCTGTTTCGCCCGGGGTTTTTTTTCTGACAAGTCGCATCGCGCCGAGATTGATTTGATCGAGGAAAAGGGTTAACGTGCTCGCGGCGGGCGTTTACCGCCGATCGAAGCCGGGCTTTAACTTCGCGGTGGCCGGGGAGAAAAGCGTTTGACCATCAACGAATTCAATCGATCCTCCGCCGCATGAACGCGGAAGCGCGAGTTGTGCGCGTTTCGTCCCCGCTGCCGCCACCGCCGCTTCGCAGGATGGAACATTATTTATTACCCCCTGTCGCAGAAGAGGGAGAGAGAAAGTGGGTGGTATACGTCCGGCGCGCACGGCAAATACGCCGCCACTAACTTTTTCCTCGCCACCAACCACTCCGCGAATCCCCCGTTCCGTCATAAACGAGATTTTCCCCATGTGTACACTTTCCACCCTCACGCACACACACGCATCGTATTACACTATAAGACGAATAAGGTTTTCCACTTGAAGCCCTCGATTTTAAATCCTCTGGTTGGAAATGTTGATCTGCGCAGGTATGAAAGTTGTTTTTCTCTTCCCCTTCCTTCCGATGTTTTGAATCGTACATTCGAGAGTCTCGAGGTTTACGCGAGTATTACTGTTTTGAAGAACGTGGAAAGAAAACGAACAGAGACGTACGGAGTGAATTTGATAAGGAAGAGACTGGCGACGTATATATCGAGCGTGTTTTATCGATCAATAACCGTTTAATGATCGCCGTAATACACATGCGTGCACGCAAAGTGGCCGTAGAACGTTATTGCGCAATTTCTGTCCACCTTGCGCGCGTTTACATCGATGCGACTCTAAAGTTCAATCGGTACGGACTGCAAATTTGCCCGACGAACGTGCAGAGAGATAAATCATAACACGTCCGGACGATAATTCTTAATTGTTTCGAGTTGTCCGTGACGAGGTTCAAAAAAATGAACTTACCGAGTTCGTATCGATTGCTTGTGATTTTCTCAGTACACCCCCCTATATAACCGAAAGAGTTGAGAAACACGATGTGTGTTTGTACACAAACGGGACACAAGACATTAACGGGCCTTGCAACAACACCGCGAACAAAACAAGAGAGACAGAGAACGTTTCGAGATCTTTCTCGTTCTTTACTACGTGAATAAATAAAGTCACGGATCTCGTGACGTGTAAAGGTGAGGATCGTTTCACCTTGTCTCTCGGTTCGGCGAGCGCGCGAAGACAACAAACAAAGACTGATAATAACGCGCGCATCGAACGTGACTCGTGCACGTCAGTCGGGACGCAAAGTGCGCACTGCATCTCTCTCTCTCGTTCTCTCGGTAAACGTGAGTTAAAGTTATTGCCCGAAGCCACCTGGAGCGGACGGTATATATTCTCTCTCTCGACGAGCGAAACGATATTACCCGATCGAGCGGCGAATTTACTTAGTGCTTCAACACCGAATTCGGACGCGCGGTAAGTCGGACTTCGTATTTCAAAATGGCAATAAGCGTAAATTACGCACTCGCGCGAGCGCGCGAGTTATACTAGTCGCGTTAATCGAACACACGAGGGCTCGCCTTCGAAGCGAAAGCACACAACATAACTCGCGCTTACGGAGGAATTATCGTACGAGTCGTGTATTCGCCGATGCATTTACCGTCTTGCAAAACAAAACTTCTCTTCAAATTGTGGAAATTTTTACGACTAAAATTTTGAAAGGTATCTATTTGTTTATATTGTATCTATTTATTTATCGTCACTCCCTACGATCCCGTAACTCCAAAACGCAAAGTTTAGAAGAGAGCAGTTTAAAAGTTTAAAACTTCATTTGTTTTCCTAGTAAAGAGATTTCTTTGGTTTCAAATTTTTATCTTATTTGTGAATATGTTTTTTAAATATTTGGTGACTGTAAAGAACATGACTTTCTAAGTGTCACTGCAATAAATTGAAAATCCCGTACGTGATACTTATATAATTATATATAGGAAGTGACGTTATGTTGTATTTATTTATCTTTGAAGAATTGTATTATTATTATCTCGTAGACTTTTCTTATTAAACTGTTAAGTAAAACTAACGTGAGATAAACAATAAGGTAAGAGTCGTGTAAAATATTTTTTAAAATAAAAATTAACGCATATTATATTTTGAATTAAATTCAATTTCAAAATTCTATATTGGATGGTTTGCGTTCCGGATGTAGAAACAAACTCTTTTAATTCTGTTTGGTTTTATTAATTTGTTTTCAATTTTAATTAACTTATAAATTAAAAAAAAGATACATTTAAACTTTGGCGCGCGCGGTGAAACAAAAAAAAAAGAAAGGGGAACAGAGAGAGAGAAATAGAGATCGACGCAAGTTTCGATCAGCTTGACACCGGAAACCGAGCGCGGCCGTACGAACGACCGAGAGTCGGCCATTAGCTTTTGCGCGCCGATCCACCTCGTGCGTGCGTCTACGTGCGTTTACCTCACATCGTATCCTTGTCGTCTTATTGCCGGCCGTGTGTAACGAAAAAATAAGCCCGTCGCGATGCGAGAAAGACCGAGAGAAAAAGAGAGAAGTTACGCGGCCGCCTCGGGGGTGGGCAGATGGAAGGGAAAAGCATACGGCGAGCACATTACGGTGTCACGTTGTCACAATGTCCGGTAGCCGCGAAGGCGAACCAGCCTACGCGATCGAGGGAGACACAGGGCTGTAAATCGCGACGACACTCAAGTGGCAAGTATTACATTCGCGTCTGCGTACGTTGGCGTATAAGCAGACGGAAACTTTTATTCTATGAAACTTTTTCTTTACGTCGGTTTTACACCACAAACAAAAACGTTTCATACGCTGTAAAACAGACCGTGTGTACCGGTGTGTAGTAAAAGCGGATTGTAAAACAATTAAGGACAAATTTGTTATAAATTTCGAAGAGGCTTTTCACAGTCTCGATCGAATTAAGAAAATCGCGTCGTTTTGATTCATTGAATTGCGTAATCGCGATCGATCTTATAGCTTCCGCTACCCGTCTATTAAAGAGGAAGTGTGGTCAGTCGCCACTGACAGAGAGGAGAAGTATTCGTTATAGTTTATAATAAGCCGGCTGCGTAATCGCGCACGCGGTCGTGACGGCATGTCAGTAACCGAACGAAAAAAGAGAGAGAGAGAAAAAGAAAGAGAGAGCCGAGGTGCCAGGATGTTCGCCAATGGATAGTCGCACGGTTGTTTGGCGGTCGCGCGACGCGCGTTGCATCGCGCTGCGTTTGCTAGCGGTCGGGGGCCCGGTCATTCGTTCGTTTCGTTCATTCGGTCACGCGAGCTCGTCTGTTTCTCTATCTCTCTCTCTCTCTCACCTTTTTTCTCTCGCGGGTCTCGCACGGCTGCCCCCAAATTGCCCGAAATTATTGGCTTCTTTTGTTTTCCCGTCATACGCCGCATGGCTCGCTCGCTCTCCGCCGTTCCATATCATTTCTACCTGTCCCCGTGACGCTCCCGCTCCCACATGCGTACTCGTTTGTCGCTTTTCCTCCTCCACTTCTCTCGTTCATGTAGCCATGAGAGGGACGAACCCGTGAACGCCCCCGCCGACTTCTGTCGCGATGCGTGTCTTTTTAGCGGTTTTTCTCTGCCGAGAGAAGAAAAAAAAGAAGAAGAACGCGAGCCACGCTCGAGTTCAATATCCGTCACACGCTCCGCGCTCGTTTCCACGCTTTTGTAGCCGCCGTCGGTTTTTCCCCGCTCGATACTGTTATTAACCGTCCCTGATATCGGATGGAGTAGCAAGGGTGACGAGTGCATGACGCTAACTTCCGGTGCGACAGATCTCGTAATCGCGGAGTGCAATGTGTCGCGGCGAGAGAACGTAAAGAGAATTATATTAAAATTTGTCTAAGAAGAAATAAGTTATTTAATTAGGTATATAAATTTTCTCTAAAAGTATAAGATGTATATGATATGGGTTTTCGGAAACATCTAGGCAATTATTATTTCCCGTCGTTTGGCAGCTCGATCTCCTCGGGAAATATCTTCTCTACGCACGTTCGCCAGTTAAAATCGAACGTCGCGCGAATCTCGTCCCCGTAAAATAAAAGAAATTGCGGAGGCGCAGGTAGGAGTTTCTTGGCCCGAGGCACTCATTATTACATCCATTGTCGTCGTTAACGTGCGGCATTGTGCCGCAAATGGCCTGTGAATATTACGTTCTTTCCGCGCCGGTTACGTTCTTTCTTCCCGTGCTGCTTCGATTCTTAGGCAGGTTTATGAGAGGGTAAGTAACGATCGAGTCGTGGAATTCCGGACGAGTATTGGAAGTTTTCGGGATTTACGCGCTTCCGACTTCCGGGATGGGGAGGGAGGAAGGGAGGAGATACGCGCGACGTGCCGAATTTACGGCGGCTTTTCAGCGCCCGTCGAATTCTAAAGATGCCTATGCCGCGATCTCGGGCGAGAGGAATAACACCCGCCGGTGTTTTCCCAACAAACCACGTTTTATCGTGCGGCTTGTTTGACGTTCGCAACGAATTATAAGGTAAAAAATTTAAATAACGAAAAAATAATAGAATTTAAATTCTCTTCGCAAGAGCGACATTGCGAATGTATTTTTTGTTTCTTCGCGATTGTCGATGTTCTATAGTGAGTCGGGGTAAATTTACGATCGAGACTCTCTCTCTCTCTTTCTCTCTCTTTCTCGACGTGGTTTTACTCCGATATCCTGCAGAAGACGGAAAAAAGACGACGTCGATCGTCTAGAGAAGTGCATCTCTCGTCCCGCCTTTAACGCGCATCTTTCTTTTCACGGACTCGCGTTTTTCCAGGACGATCACGTAAATCCCGTGCGTCGTCCACGCTCCGCCGGGTAAGGTGATCGTCGTCGATCGTCCCCTTGCGTATCGCGATTCGATATCTCTCGATCCGGAGCAATTAATAACGTTAATCCCGCGGAGAGAAGACGGATAGACAATTGTAGAGCGAGGGAAGAGAAGTAAAGAGACACCACACACACATGTACGTATACGCACTCGCGCAGAGGTCGATACCGTGCGAACGAAGAAGCGAGATGATGAAAGAAAGAGGGGAGAGTGGGGTTTCCGAGGAAAAAAGAAGCAGAACGAAGAGGCGGCAAAACGTTCGACCGAACGAAGATTGACTCGGTGCGTGTGGGCTGCTCTCCCGGCATCAATTAAACGGCATCTAAAGTGTGTGCACGTGCACACGTGCGCTCGCAAACGAACGAACGCACGCACGCACACACGGCGAAATGAGCGCGGATCGTCCATTGTGCTCCGCGCGTTCGCCAAGATGGCCGGCGTCTGCTCGCCGCGGCCGGTGATGTACTAACGCGCGCACGCACGGCGGCACAGAAAATTGACAAAAAGCTCCCGATTAGACCCCGCTGAGTGTCTCCGAGTCACGACAGCCGCGACAATTAATGACCCATCGGGCGAAAATCGTTTTATGTTTTCATCCCGATAGTTTCCGGAGCAATTTTTTTGTCTTCCCCGCCATTGAAATAAAACCGGCCGCGGTTTTATCCTTTCATTGACCACGAAAAGATCGGATCTGAATCGCGCATGAATAGCGATAAATAAAATTTTTATTTTAAATTTAATTTAATTCGTATTTTTGTTATTTCCGTTTGCTGAAAAAAAAGACTTTTGTATAATCATATAAATTGTTTGACTTCCCCAATTTAAATGTAGAATAGAAACGTGAAAAATAAAAAAAAATAAAACAAATTACACACAAATTCGCTCGAATAGCGAGGCAACGTTCTCGAATAAATGTAAGGCGATGCTGTTCATTTACTTACTAAATACGTAATTGGAGCGCACACCACGGTCTCGTGCACGAAATAAAATAATGCGAGGCACTAGCGCGCGGAAGAATATAAATGGAAAAATTAAGCCGAACTTGCTCTTGTGTTAATATATTCCCGGTATGTTCCGTGTGGATTAATTAACCGGGATTAGTTTTTCCGAGCGGCACAATTGATAACATTTCCGAAATATTAGATTATAATCGTGAAAGGAAACGAGGGGAGAATATGATTGTGGCGTATCTCAAGTTTATATATATGATAAATGTTAACAATTTATTATAGGAATATAATATGTGCATATATATATATACGTATAGAGACGATATTTCCACGAAAATTATTTCTTTCTCGCAAAAGCTACGCCGACGTCGCGTTTCAAAGACGCGACGAACGCGATTTCTGTCCGCCAGCCGAGATCTAGCGCGCTCCTAAGATGTTTAGACACGCGCGAGCGACGCGGTCCCCGTCGTTTCTCAGTCAGCTCGGTGTTCCTTTTGGATTTCGGAGTATTAAGGGACACACAAGAGAAACGCGAGTTCTTTCTCTCACGGTCGAAAATAATACCGGGAACGGGCCCTTTGATGGTCTCTGCATAGCGCCGGCGCCTAACGTTTTTGCTACATGTCCCCGTACTTTCTGTCCCTCGTTTCTTCGTTGCCGCGAATTCCTCCTAGATCCTCCTTCTACATCCTCCCGCGCGACATGTGACTATAATAAAATACCGCGACAAAAATCTACGTCGCGAAGGCAAGGTTTGTCGTTGCAAATTTAGTTTCTTTGATATTTCTCTCGTCATTCTCTGAAACTGCGCTTTCTTGTTTTCGGGAGTTTCGCGCAGACAAACAGTTTTTCCACGTCATTACAGATTTGTTTTTCAATGAACCATTACTCAAATAAATTATAACGCGCCAACGCGGTGTTTTTTCTTATTTTCTTTTCCATATAAGAAACACACTTCGCCCGTGCGACAAGTTACTGTCGCGCGCTACCCTCTCTAGATGGGGATGTAAAAGAAGGAGGAAAAACTACAATATTCCCGTGGTGGTCGATAGTCTGAGAATGAACAGGTTGCCAGCAGGCCGTGTCTATCGTGTGTCCTTCTCGACGTAGCGCGTCACAAAACACCCGACACCGTGTTTTCGAAATTACCTGGATAATATAATTATGGTTTGGCAGTGTTCTCTGCGGTGTTGCACGTGAACGATGGAAACGAGGTCTGCAACTTCAGGAAGGTGTCCATCGGAAGACAGTTATTATAATTATGGTTCGTGAGAGAGGAGCGAAGTCTCGTTTCTTGCGAAGAAAATGCGTAAAATTACAGGGTAGCGCGTCTCCTTTAGCTTCGCGTGCTACAATTTCGGAAAATCGGTTAGAAACTAACTAGGCTCGGTTCCGAGACCCTCGTTTTTCTACAGGAAATGGGAGCAAATTTTCAATTTTTCCATCACAAAGTGCTTTTTTTCGGAGATTCCACGTTTTTTGTGAGTAAAATTTTCTAAACTTTAGTTTTTTTTTTTTTTTTGCGGTATAAGAGTCTCTCAGCGAAATTTCACGGAAAAGTTCGTGAAAAGAAGAACATTCTCGTGTTGGTCTCGAACGAACCAACAAAAATAGATTGCGCGGCGACGACGGAAAACTTTTCATTAGCATTTTTTTCGTGCCTTCCTCCTTCCTGTTGAGGTCCACGACGAAATTAATAGTATCGGGTCACGGGGACGCGAGCAGGACACGCGGAGGAGAGACTCCTATTCTCTATCTCTGTCCCCGTGGGTCCTTAACGAGAAAATAAATGCCCGCCAATTTTTCACGAACGACAGCGACACGCCTCCCCGCGCGCGAGACCACGAAGGTAGATGAATTTTTAATTTCACGGCTCCGAGTTTTTCACCCAAGGCAAGGAAAAACCCGAAAAAGCGGGACGACCGGCCGCCGTCACGGGGCAAGATTACACGGCTTGCACTCCGAGACGCGAGATATTAATTCTTTCTTTCCACCCTCCGGCGTTTTTTCGAGTCGTCTCGTGCCGTTCGTTACGCACGCTTAATATCTGGAGTGGAAAGAAATATCGTTAACAAGTATTTACCGCGCGTTTCCTGGAAATTGTAACTCTTATTACAAATTCAATTCGGCGTGATTGTTCGACGCGAGAACTGAAAAAGAGGCATTGGAACGGAAAGCGTTACATGTGCTCGGGCGAAGATTGTTACCGGACGCGTTCGTGCGGATTCTCCGCGCTAGCATGTGCGCTCTTACGTCAAAAATCGCGTTTCCGGAAGAAATGCCGCAGTATCCTTCCGGTTTGTCACAATTTGTTGTCTTGACTGACCGAGCATTAACCGCGCGACCAAGATCCAAATACGAGAAACGGATACCAACGGTGACAGACGTTAAATTACACGGGTGTGTCTCGAGTATACGTGCGATTTAAAAATTCAAACGTACCGGAAGTAACGGTGGTTCAATGCACGCGTTATTTATATATATATGTATTAACAGGCTGATTTTTTTTCTAAATTCCTTTGCAAGAAATATGATTTAAATTCGAATCTGTAATTCGTTCAATCGTGTAGTCGCACATTCACAAACGTAATTATACGAAAATTGAATTTTAATAGAGCTATTATTTTAATTATATATTATATTATTTTAATTATTAGTGAGGAAATGTGTAACTAATTTTTGTAACAATTTTTATGATGCGTACATAATTACTTCCGCGATGTGAAAGCCGGTCAGATGTTGCGAGAGAGAGAGAGAGAGACGGCTTTGAAGTGACGGGCTCACAGTTACACAGAGACCTCGCACAGTCCCAAGAACCTCTCGAAATTTCGTGTGGCGCGTATCTACGGACTGCTCCGACAAAACCCGCAAAACCGCAGAAACGGCATACTGGCCTTTTGTCGTGCCGCGCGACCGTGTCCTACGTGTGCGTGTCTGTGTGTGTGAGTGTGTGTTTTGTGCGCATCGAAACTAGAACCATTATTATTACGTCACGCGAGCGCTGTTGTGCGCGCTGCGATGCCGTTTTTATTGACGAGGAAGTCGCAGATGGCCGAGGCATTGTGCGCACCTTTCAGACATCCCGCCCACAGAAGCGATCGTCGGGCAATTTTTCGCGCCAAAATCATCGCCATCCGGAAGATTCCGAGGGGCCGCCAAATGGCCACTCGCGCTCGGAAGAAGACACACAACCCGGAAGAAGTGTTTCGCAACTGTTCGCTAAAAATGCTTTGATTTGTTTTGTTTTTTTTCTTTTTTTTTTTTATTATTTCGAGCGAAGAGGAGGTACGAATGCAACGAAGTATGAGCTCGAGTCACGAAGAGTGACGACAGTTCCGGGGACGCGAGCAAAACGACGAAGAGAACGGTCTGGCTGGTGCCAAGCAACGGCGCTCTCATATCGATCATTCTCGCGTCTCGCGAAAAGGAAGTCTTTCGTCTCGTGGGGAAATCCCATCAGCGAAAATTTTCGACCACCGGACATTTTCCTCATTGCAAAATCATGCTCTTTTTTTTTCGGGTGACTCCTTCCCGTAGCCATCGATCACTGACAGTTTCTTTCGGGCTTCCTCCCGGGATTCTTTGGCCCCTCGCTCTCTCGAGAACGAAGAAAACGGGCACGGCTGTGAAAAAAGCTACCGCTCTGGCTTGGTGAGATGCGAGGAGAGAGAGAGAGAGAGAAAAAGAGTTCGGAGAGACGGAAAAAAGAGAAAGAGAGAAAGAAAAATTAAGGTGGATAGCCCTGACCAAAGCACACAAGCTCCAGCGAGCCGTGAAACTCTCGTAAATTGTCGATTCATTAGCGGGGGCCCGAAAAAAAGCTCCTCTCTGCGCGCTGCCTTTTTCGTGGCTCCACCCCCTTGGAATATCGAATTAAACGGGCCGTGGCCGGGTTTTATATCTTTACGCTCGTTATATAAACATATACATACATTAGTACATACGTGTGCGTCGCCGTCCGTGCGTGGTCATTTAACGACTACGTGACGAAAAATCTTCCCGACGATTATAATGTCATTTGTGGACGTTTCAGGCGACGAGGCGACGGCGGACGGGGCGACGTGTCGTCACGCCCCTTCCTCCGGTTTTCCGCATGTGAACAACTCGTGAAACGACCGCGCGTTGCCGCGGCCGCCGCTATTCCATTATGCGACAGGATGGAAATGCGACGCTGCCAGGAAGTACCGCGGACCGACTACCTCGTGTCCGCGAAATCGTTTCGCGTTTTTTGCGGAGAAATATCGCGCGGAGAGAGGTGTTTGCGTCCGGCGTATGGAAATTCGCTACGCGAATCCTTCGTGAGAAGCGTCGACGTGCTCAAAAGGAAGGCGGGTTCTCGTCTTCGCGCAAAATTCGACGCGGCTAATTTCGTCAACGCTCGCAGGAAAAACGAAAAAAAAAAAAAAAAAAAAAAAATGGCCTCGATTAAACGTAATTCTCGAACTAATTTAATTCTCGACCGCGAACGCACAAAAAGGAGGTGAACAGGAAGGAGGAAGAAGAGGAAAGACTTACGGCGGGGGAGGGGAAGAAATTGTGAAGACGTTCGTTAAGAAACGCGCAGACCAGAATTTCACGGTCGGTATCTGCCGATGTCTCGGCGACGACCGGCAACGGGGGGTGGTGGAGGGGAAGAGCAAGAGGGACGGGGGAAGATCGCCGCGTAAGCACCGGCTCTCTCGAATCGGCGGACAACCACGCATAGTTATTTTCACGACATCCGCGCGGCAAAAGAAGCGACTATTCGCCATGGTCCGGTGCGCGGCGATGACAGTGGTTCGGGTGAAATTGGTCACCATGTTGCCGCGACGAAGGCCGCTGCGGATCGACCGCAGTTACGGTTAAGCAGCGTCCGTGCGCGCGCGCGCGCTCGCGTAATTTCTATGGTTATATCTGTTATTCGTCCGTCCGCGTCGTGAAACCGTCGCGATTCTTTTGCCGCTCCTCGTCGTCGGCGTGTCTGCGGTTTCGCCGGCGCGGATTTCTGCGCGCTTCCATTCAACATTGTCCCCAAGATAGATTAAAACGTACAATAAAATTATAAAGCGTACTCCCAGATAGAAATTAACGCAATAAAACGCGATAATTTCAGAAAATTTCAGTCGAAGAAAATTTTTTTATTACTTTTTCGTTTTTAGACGAACACGTAGAAATAATTGGAAGGTAGTCCTTCAAGTAATGACACGTGTTGTTTTACTCTATCTTTTTATCTCTGTGTTCAAATTCATTCTCCCTCTTCTCAAACAATTACGCACAGATGCCAAGCCGCGTCTAAGCGCCTGATGTGACACGATAACGACGTTTCGTGAACGTCCGTGAAACGTCGTCGCAATTTTAAATGATCGAACGGTTCGAATTGTCAAAACAGCGGCAAACGCCAGAGAGGTCTCTCTAGAACGTCTCATTAACCGATAACGATCCCCCACATACGGTACGCGGTGAATTATGACCTCGACGATAGTCGCGCGATGCGTTTACGCCGGTCGCGATTAACGCGCGGTTAATTACTCCCGCGCACGTGACAAAAATACATGACGCACGCTCGTCCGTCGAACGGGCGTCAGCCGCACGAACGAGGCGGCAGATACCGAGCGAAATCAACCACCTCTCTCTCTCTCTCCCTTTATGCGCTTCGCGTTTGTCGGCGTGCGACATCCCTCCCCGATTTCCCGTTTCCCGTGAAAGCTAGCAGCCGGCCGGCGTGGTAGGGGATGCTTTAAAATGAAAAGGTAATGACTTGTGACCGGAGATGATTTCGAGTGGCCACGTATCGGCCGGACAATGGTCATTGTTGGCCAACACGGTCACGCTTCGCAGGGGGATGATCACCGGCGGCCGAGCGGGTGGCATGATTTATTTTTGGCCCGCTCTTAGCACGCCACCCGCGCATCATCGGTATTAAACACAATGGAGCCACCGTTCTGCGTCAATGAACTAACCGTCGTTAGCGAATCGGGTATATCTTTGCGAACGAAATTTTAATGCTCTTCGATTTCGGTCGAATCCTCAAACAGCAACGACACTTTTACGTAGGATCGTCTTTCGTTTGAAACAAAAATGCGAGAAGATTAGTTTCCGTTGCTCTTTGTGGGATAGAATTTTTTCAAGCGATTAAAAATTATTAGAATTAAGAAACAGAAGAAAAGAATCTCGTTTCCCTCAAACAATTGCGCTTTTGCGAAAAAGTAGTGAAAAAAAACTTGGTAAAAATACTCAAAAGAAAAGGTTCAACAGGATCACTGCTAGAAAGCGGTTCTTATCACGAAAGGCAACGTGTCAGATATGTATTGATAAAATTAACAACGCGCGCACGTCTGGTCGTGCGTCTAGTAGTTTTGTAAAATTCCGCGCACACCTGGCGCACGTAATATGAATCACGTTTCAACATAAAGCGCGTCCGCGAGATACGGTTTTCGATTTATCTCTTTGCGTAACGGACGAGCAGCGCCAGTCAACATCCCACATATCACTTTCTACGACGCTAGAGGCACGGATTCTATCTCGCCGGCCCGATCAACATGCACATGTTTTCGTACATGCAATCGAAATCATAGACCGCAGCGAGAATCATCTCGTTCGTAACAGGCGTGTTTTCAACTGTCAATTATCGCATGACTATTACGTGTCTAATTAGATAATTGCAAAATAACGTCAATAACGGAGCGATTTATCAATTAATCTCCTTCCTGAGGCATGATGGACACGCACCTGCGTAGAATACGTCGCTCATTCTCCTTCGTCTTCGGTCGGTCTCGCGAACAAAAAGTTTGCACATCGCAGATGCGAAAAGTCACAAGAGTAAAAGAAAGTAAATGCTCTTTTGCGTGCAAAATTGCAAAAAAAAAAACAATCTCTTGTTATCTATTAAGGATGATACGTTATATAAATTTCTCGTGTTCTTTTATGTGATCTCACCGACTCAATTGGTAGAAGCGCTATTACGTATCATCCCGTGTAACTGCTCGCGGGCAGTGACAGACACTCGCGTGTAAACCTCCGAGAGAACTTGTCCCCGGAGCGAATCTCCTATCTATATCCTTCCAAGTCGCGATTGTCGAAAAAAGATGCGAGTCGATCCGTCCGTCGCGAACGGATTCGCTGCTGGCTTCGGCGAGGCTGTTTGTAAAAGAGTTCACGGCGTTCGATCGCGTGATTTATGGGACTCGCGATGGACGGGTCCCGCCACCGGCCGATGAGAACCACTGTCATGGCGGAGACAAAAGGACCTCCCGATACCAAGTACGGACGGACTGTCTGTCGTCGCGCTGTCAGTGAGAGTCTGCACCGTCGTTTTGTATATTCCAACGAAGAAGAAGACCGGAGAGAAACGGAGAAAGAGAGAACGAGGTGATCGGGAGAGGAGGCGAGAGCGAGAGAGCGATGAGTCGGAGGCGCCATCTTAGTCTGCATTCCATTGTTTTAGATGATTCATACGCGGGCCCGGCCCCGGAGGGCCTCCTAATTTATTAGTTTGAATATCGAGCGCAGAGCCAGCGGGAGGAGTGTGTGGAGGAAAAGGGGATGAGAGGAAGAAGACCAAGAAGGAGAGGAACGAAGAAGTCGGGGCCAGAAGAAGAGCGAGAGGAGGCTGCTAGCTGGGTGGCCGGGGACCGTCTCTTGTTTATACTCTTGCCCCCCGCCTCCCGGGGGCCCCACCTCTCTTCTCTTCTTCTTCTTCTTCTTCTTCTTCATCGTTCTCCTCATCTTCTTTCTCCACGTCTTCTACCATCTCTTCCTCTTCTTACTTCTTCGTTTAACAACTAGGTTCTACAAACTCACTTTCCCTTTTCTATATCTATTTTAAGTGTCTGAAAAACTCTTTTATGACTTATCTCCGATGCTAAAAACGTATATTGCGCATGCATGCCGCTTATAATAAAGATGCTACATTACGATTGTAAAGAACAAAATCGACGCGCGTCCGCAAATAAAGATAAAATCAAAGCGTTCATATCTTTTATGTACACGTTGTTTTTGGACACACGTTGATTTTTATCCCTATTCATTACTAAGAATGACACGGTAACATAATTGACCTTAATCAGCGCTTTCGCCAACACTGTGTACGTACGTACGTGTGTGTGCGCGCGGTTTTCCCTCCGCCTTAACGACCGCGTACCTCTTTTTGCTCCTAATGGCTTCGCTTTGCTTCCTTAGCTGCAGTCGATTGTCCTTTCCTCGCAATGACTCGGACGTTACCGCAGGCGTATCACGTACTCCAGGTGTGCCACGGATCCGAAACCCGCCGCCGTTTGAATGACGCTCCTTTCTCAGAAATTTAGCGAACAAATCGTGCTTCACGGCAAAACGTTTCGCCGCGCGCAGCATTCAAAAAGAATATCAAAATAACGCGGATTGCACGCCGCGAATTGAGACAGCACATTTGCAGAAAGCAAGAGAGAGAGAGAGAGAAACTCGCGTGTTGCATCATTAAGATTTTTTTCACGACGAAGGAATCCAGTTTGATCATCTCCGTATTTAGTGCCGCTAATCTCTATAAGATCGCGAATAGAGATATAATATTTAAACACATTTAAGAAAAAAAAAACTTGTTTCCATAAAAATGTGCGAGAAATGTTAGATTATATTATTTCAAAATATTCTATCGGATTTATATGGTTAAAATATATTTTTATACAAATATTCACGAATATAATTTTTTTTTTCTTAATTACGCGCCGCGCATAATTTTCACAAAATCTCTTTCTGCGACTCTCTTTTCGAGAATTCCGCGGAAGATGATGTCAACCGTGAGCGGTGACCGACAAAAATGGGAATAAAATGCAGCAACATGCAACACGAGACACTGTCAAACGATTTAGTCCCGTGGCACGTATCTCTCGGTGCTTCAGATACGAATCTTGCGCCGGGGAAACGTTTCTTTCTGTCGCGCAGCTAGAAAAAAAAAAAAAAAAAGATGAGAAAAAGAGCGTCTCTTCGTCGCGATCGCGGACGAAAAGGAAGAGAACGGCAGGAAGATGGCAGCCGAATGGGGCCTTCCGTGGGCGTGGGAGGGAGAGAGACGGAGGACGAATGAAGGGCGTATTACGGCGAACGTAATATTCATCCCGGGTCCACTTCGAGGTCAGCGAGGCCATCAGCAGACTGGAGATGAATGAAAACTAGGCCCGCGCGCCGCGAGAGAAAGAGAGAATAGTAGCAGAAGCGAAGCTGAATGGGGGCCTCACGGTAATGGGACCGCCGCTCGTAAACACTGCGTAGGTATGTGTGTATGGAAAGAGAAGGCGCGAACGAGAACGCTAATTCCGAGACAATAAAGCCTCTTGCTCGATGTTATCGCGCGCGAGTCAAGGATGCCAAATACAATTATTCGTGTTATTCAATGACACGTGTTTAATTAAAATTAATTATTTGGAATTAAATGCGTCTCCACAAAAACGATGACACACGTTAAAAGCTTGAATGTAGCAATAAGTCGATTGTTCGATTCGTTAAAATCGTTTCTCGATCGTTACTTTTAAACGTCAATAATGTCTCTTTCTTGTCTCTCTTAATATCACGTTTAGGAGAAATATATTGATACATAATAAATTATTATTATTATTATATATATATATATATATATATATATAT
>QVOA01013106.1:0-11193 GCA_014825685.1 Pseudomyrmex cubaensis
TATATATATATATATATATATATATATATATATATATATATATATATATACAGGCGCGGTGTGTACACACACACACACACGCATAATGCAGATACTGTGTCATGGTTAGTTTATCTTACGAGACCTAGTTTATGTCACTGGATGCAATTCAAAAGCAGCGAGCAAGAAGGATGAGACTGTAAAACTATCGAAACTTTGTTGATTATCCCAAAAATGATTTATTTCAATTTCATAGAGAAATATGTGCACATACGTAATAAACAGAACGAATTATCTAAAAGAAGGGAATACGAAAAAGATACGGAAGAGATAAATCTCGACTTTTCTCAGACACATTTGACAATCTCGCCGCAAGATCTTCAATTGCAATAAATTTCCGCGGCTTAGGATCAACAGTCGTTTTACCCGGATTGGGCAGAATGCCACGAAAGGGCACATAATTTCCCCGCTCCAGCGCAGCGAAAATATTAGCATATTTATTGAACGTCACTCGTCGTCGTCGTCGTCGTCGTCGTCTTCGGGATCAGTTTTCCAAGTTAACGTGTCGTAGTCGCGCAAAGATTCCCTCCTATCGACGAAATGGACATTCCATAAAGGACATAATTATCTTAGTGATCCTGAAAGGGTCTCATTCTCTCTCTCTATCTCTCACTTTCCGTGAGAGGCGATCCGTCACTTTCGACAGCACTTCTCTCGGCTCTAACGTGGCGTTTAATGGAATTATTTCTGGAAACAAGCATCTCTCCGAGTCGAAGCTACTTTGAAGAGGATTATTGTTTTCATAACCGCTGCTTATCATAAGAGAGTAAATTTTTGAAGGCTGCACAAAAGAGATCAGAAAACTCATTCCTTTTGATAAGTTATTTATTTCTTTTTTTTTTATATCATGGACATTAATTTTCTTCGTTGCCGATATCCATAAAAGAGAAAAGAAAAGAAGAAAATTAACTCCGCTCTCATAAATAATTATTATTTCTTCTCATGATAGCCGGGATTAGATTGTTTTATCGATGAAAGTTCTTACTCGATATTCACTCGTATTTCACGTCGCGATATTTTCCGGCTGGCGCCACATAAAATTCCTTTGATCTGTGAGCATAGTTGCATTCTGCATTTTTAATATATGCGTTTTCATTAGCACATTTTGCTGAAATATTTTGCAATCTTGATGGGCACAAAGAACCCACTTTCATTGAATTATTTTGCGACCCTTATTGCTGCAAAAGAGAATAAATACCGCAAAACCGTATATTTAGTTTATGATATACTCGAATTCTCTCGGATTTTCAATTTTGCGCTTGTATGAAGTTTTTAGTGTCACGTTGTGGAACAATTTTTTGCATTTTATATATAACGCGTGATTTAAATAGAGAGCGTATAATGAATTTCATACAAAAAGAATATACAGATACGCGCGCGCGCTATAACGTGTGTAAATAATCGTCTGCAGGAATTTCCAATTTAAATGTAAGTTCTTCACGACACTTTTAATATTCTGTATATATGCGGGCTAAGGAAAACGTTTATTTCAAATATGGTTTCTTGCGAACGGTAAACAAGAAAAAAGAATCACAATCGAAAATGACATGTTTTAGCTCGAGGCGAAGTTGTTAATTAACAAATTTGCATTTTATCCACAACGACAACGAAAGCAAGTTTTAATGAGTATTCTGCGAGGACAACCGAATGAAGATTCATTCATCATGTTCTTTTATTACAGTATACGAAAACAATTTTTAACGAGTTTTGAACAAACTTAATAGCGATAACGTTAATGAAGAAAACGGTAATCTTGATATTTAAATTTATAGCATTTACCAATACACGTCTTATCAATACACGTTATTGAATCGTAATTTCTTTTAATTACACGATTGCGAAAAGTAACAGAAAGGACAAAAGAAGATATTAGCGCATGTGTGTTTAGCTATGCGGTTGTTGGGATATTTATGATTTCCGGTTTTCCAAGTAAGAAATTGACAAAGATTGAACTTCCGCTCTCTCTCTGGGATATCTCGTACAAAAGATTAATTTCTTCAACCGAAGAGAAAGAGAGTCGGGGAGTCGTAATACGGCAAATGGTTCATCTCCAGAGTAATTCTTAGCAGCAGGACTAAGTGTATTTGACTAAAGCGTCGATTAATCTCGGTTAAGTCGCCGCAGTGTAATGGAGAGATACGCGGTAAGCCATCGTGAACCGCTTGATGAGGGGTTGCGATGACAAATCTTCGCAGCTCGCAGTAGAATAGCAGGATCAGACGCATTCATATGCTTGTAGAATCACGACGCGAAGGAAGTGGAAGGTAATCTTCTGAATTTATTATGACGTTTATAACGTTCACAGTCTCTTCTGCATTTAGAGAGAGAAAATTGTAGTTTTGAAAACTTACGTTTAAAGGGAGGGATGTTTATCTTTTGGTTGTTTATATAAAGAAAGTTTTATTACTCCGTATTTGTATTCCGCTTGAAAGGTGCGATGCGTCTTCGTACTTACCCGAGATACCACGATACCTCGTTGTTTTGACCTCGTTGAAAATTGTTAACGGCACTTATTAAAGAATCGGTACGCTCTGTGAAATCATTCGTGACAACAGAGCGTACAAATTCTAAAATAAATAACGTAACACTGCTTTTTGTCGTACAAGTGATGGATTTCGGTCCGGTCTCCGTTGAAATGAGTATTCCGCTATAGAAATTTCCTAAAAACAAATCATATTCGATTCTCGACGAGAGCAGATACTCGTAATCGTACACTCGTATTCAAATCTATTAAATAAAAAGAAAACTAATTGCACGAGATGTGTCAAAAGATGTCACGCTTGGAAATTTTTTGTTTCTAACTACAAGTAACGCTTGTAGGTGACATATCATGCACATACATATAAAAAAAGAGTGAAGAGCCTACGCATTGTGTGTTATGCATTTTCTGTCTTTTGTCACGAAAAAACGTAACCTTCTCGCTACTTGACTCCAGAGCGTGCGTCGCTTCTCCTCGTGATAGGAGAAAGCTCACGGTAATCATCCTCAAATTCCTCTCAGATAAATCGCGCCGGCCCGTTTCACGAGTAGACGATCAATCACGGGCGGAGCGACGTCGCGCTTTCGTCGAACACTTTGCCGCGCTTGAAAAATGTAACACGACGTCGATCGTAAATAATCGCCCGTCTCGTGGAAACGGTGGGAAAATACGTCGTAGATCCGTATTAAACGTTCTGTATCAAAATTGGCGTCGAGAAGGGAAGGTCAGATGGGAATGCATTATAACGTTCGTCTTTCGATCGACGATAACGACGATGATAATTGAGTAACGCGATCGCCGAATTAATTATACCTTTGACGGTAATTTTTAACATCGTTTGTCTACTCGTGCGTCTTTGATGTTCGAATATATCGTGCGTTTCGTATTGTTCGAGGAAGAGAGTTCATCGAAATTGAAACGCGTGTTCGGAGAGTATAGTTTTTTTTATTTTATATAGCGTTTCTGTGTGTGTTCTAATATAAATGTACAACTCGTCATACATATGATTCTGCTTACATAACTAAATAATATACTATAATATATAATAATGTAATGCAATATGACGTAGTTTTATATATAATATATCATATAATATATATATATATATAACATACGCGTATGTATTTTTTTTAATGTGTGTATATATAATATATATAATATGTAACTCTAATAATCATCGCACACAGATCACTCGACTTGATACAATTGCCTTTATTTCTATTATTATTCCGTAACGTGTATTTGTTTATATTTCTGTGTATTCCGTTTCCACTATCAAATTAAATGAAATTAATTCGTTTTATTTGCACTGGAAAATAAATGGGATTGTTAACGTTTTGGCAACTAAATATTTAGATCAATCGTCGAAAATATTTGAAAATGTTTATGAATGCGTTTCTAATTTATATACTGAAAAAATATATGTGTCTCTTATCGAAATTTTTTCACCGGTTGAACGTGTCGAGCAATCTGACGGCGATTATTTTCGCACGATCTTATTGCTGGCAGAAGCTGCTAGAACTCGCAACGATGAAAAGTTATTATCGAGCATTTCCGTCATTTATATATATAGTAAAATCCTTAAGTGCTAAGAAATCAACTATGAATCATTTACGATGTGAACATTCGAAAGATTTCTGTGCGTCCTGTCAGCGCGTCTGTGTATAATTTCTGTTTTTGTTTTTATTCAGTGTGAGAAACGTGTACGTTATAACTTCTACAAATTTTCAGAGCGAAATGTGATTCGAGAGAGAGGATTTATTTTTCCGACAAAATGGTTTTTAAAGAGTAATTTTGTGTGTTTACGTTTACTGAGACATTTATTAAAATATCTTTTTCGAGAGAGACGTTTACCAACTTATCAATAACAATCGGTCGAACAACAATTAACAAAATATTACCACGTATATCGCCTGATACCAATAAAAATTACAATATACATTAATAAAATTACAATTACGAGCTTTAAGGGTAGAAGTCGCAAGAACAATGAGCTAAGAGATTAATGAGTCAAGTAATTGTCAAACCGCAAGTGATAGTGATCGATTTAAGGAAAAGAGGGGGGAGAAATGCGTTGATGCATCTTAGTTTATAAAAGTATACGACGAGGCTTAAGCAAGACGTATCGGCGACGAATAAATCCCCCGATCAGCAGCTGAATGAATTGGATCAAATGACCTGAAGTCTCTCGATATATCTCGATATATCTCGATATAATCCAGTCACCAAGCGTCGATGCAATCTCCGCGGCAGCGCCTAATCGCGCGTGCGGCTCGTGCGATTTTGCGATCGGGGTATTAATCGTCGCGGGAGAGGAGACGATTATATCGATCCTGCGCTAATTATACTAAGTCGATGCGAGCCGGCGCTCCCGCTCCGTCAATCATTAATTCCGGGCCGCAACCGCCAACGGCTACTATATCTCGAAGCACAAACCTCTCTCTTTCTCTCTCTCGCTCTCTCTCGCTCTCTTTTTCCAACAATAACAATCGACGTTTTCGATCGGCCGACGTGACGTCCGATAGATAGATTAGCTTTAACTTTATCCTATATATATATATAAATTCGTGCTAACGTTAGATAAATCGTCTGCCTCTACGTTGCGAGATAGGTAGTTCGTTTCCTGAGCAACGAGAAAGTCCGGAAGACGTACGAAAGACGAGAAAACTGAGACGGCGTTTCAGGACGACGGTATGTTTGAACGATTCGCGCAAACAACGAATAAGAATATTCATTATTCGTTTTTAATTATGTGCGAATAAAAATATTTAGTATTCGTTTGCGACGAACAATGATTATTCATCAGTCGTTACTCATTTTGATCGCGAAGTGGTTTTTTCTATTATTCGGATATTTCGGAATGCACACTTATACGTGTGTTTGGCGACCGTCTCTATATTGGAGATGTCTTTGCGATGTCTTTCGTATGTTCGTGTTGTCAGGCTTGCGCGCTGTTCATCTATAAACGTTTTTCTTTCTGCGAACAGACAACAGATTATCTTCTAACCGCGCTCTGCTCTTACTCGCTAAGATGAATTCTTTTTCTACCGTTTAGGAATTGTTTTTATTTTTATTTTTTAAGTCTCTCTCGCCTACCCCTGCTCGTGATTCAATATATGTTGATGTATGTGCCAAATAATGCAAGAGGAACCACGGACGAAGTTCCTCTCTTTGTTATTTTTAGCGAGCAAAAAAAAACGGAAGAATTAAATTTGTACGTAAGAATTAAAAAATTAAAAAATTTAAAAGAAATGTTAATTAAAAATAAATGTTAATCGTGTATCACCAGCCGCGAGAGAATGAGATATACTTTCGCGTAAATTATCGCGTTTTATAACTTTCAGATAACCTTCTGATAAAAATTTATTTAAAATTATATGTAGAAAAAAAGTGTTTTTGTTATTTTATCTGACAGTAAAAGTTAGATAAGTACTTTTGTCGAACTCTCAAGATGCAACAAAGACACGTCATTGTCATCTTTTGCGTCACCCGGTGTAAACACATAGATATATATTTTATCTCTCTCGCTCGTTCCTTTTTTTTTTTTTTTACGCAGTTTAATTACAATTTATAAGGCTACTTATAAAGCGGTTTACATAATTAGTCGACTCGACTCCTCTGGTTTCGCATTTGCCTAATCGAATTGTAAACTACCATATATGTAATGTATGTACTCGGTGTGATGCACAGTAGTTCAATAGTAATTTGTATAATTTATGGTAGCAATAGTAGTAATAGTAATTAGTAATAATAATAGTAATAATAACATCATTATATTATTATCCTCACTATTCCTCTGTTAAACGTTATCTGTATGTAGGTTTTTTTTTACCACGTTATATTTGCTTATTCAATCCTCTTCTGTTCTTCCGTAATTTTTGTTTTTTTTTTCGCTTTCTTTTCCGTGTTTTTGTGTGTGTCTTACGGCTACGAGGTGTCGTGCGACAGAAGCAACATCCTTGTTCGCTGTTGTTGCTGCCGCCGATTCAGCTCCCGCGCGATATAACTCGGTCTTTTAGTAACGCGTGTCGTTGACAACGAGTATGGTCCAATGTATTGATAACCGGCTTTTGCGCGGAGAACATCGTCGTGGTTTTCCTTCCGCTCCGAGCCGTCGAGCTGTCGATGCTCCTTCACTCGTCGCGAATCGCGGCTGCGCGTGTGTTGTGAAGAACATTGTCCGTCTAAAGTGGCCCAAAAGAAACACGGGATATGTCAGGACATCCTATTGCCATTTACGTTACGTAAACTCTATTCGAACCGTTGATTAGGATCTTTTTCAACACGCGCGATACTTCCGTCACAAAAAAGAAATGAAATATCGGGAAACAGTCGTTATAGGATAAAGATATTTATCTACATATATATATGTACAAGGAGAAAGAGAGAATTAACTTTTAAAATACTTGTTTTCTCGAAAGAAAATTGAACCGGAGTTCTCAAATGCATTTTCTCTGTAGATAATGCATCCAATTTCAGATTCAACGGTATGAATAATTTATTTTTCGCATTTTTAGACTCGGAGGGGGAGCATTTCTTTCCTTATACGTCGGAAAATATTTATGTACACTGCAGGAAATAGCAAAACTTGACGGAAGATATACAAGCAAAAACGAGTTTGAATTTCATCTTGTGCCGCATGCTTTCTCTTTTCGATGTAATAAAGCTCATCTTTGAGACAATAATCAGCTTTGCTCGGACGATGCAAAAAACTGGGTCGCAGAAGGTCAAATCCTTTTTATCGTCGCTTTTTCCTTCATAATGAAAGATGCGTCGTGTATAAATACACGATACAATCGATAAACGTCTCAATGTCAAAAGGATCAACAGGGATTAACAGCTTTAAAAAAGATGCCTATAAAAAAAAAAAAAAAGCAACGTTCCCGAACAATATTGCCATCCTGACGCCACATCTCGAGCATCAATAACCCATTTATAAAGCGCATACACGCCACCGATATATCTTTGTAGTCTCATCGGCGTGTCAGTTTTAATAGCGCTTCGGAAATTTAAAAAAACATTAAATATATGCCAAACTCTAACGCTCTTATAAACTTTATAGAGACTGTTCAAACACGGTTGGAAAGATTTTTTCTTCTTTTTTGTTTTAGAAATTATTTTGCTTCTAGTGTTGAAAACGTTTATCGAACATTTAAATTTGTTTTAAATAGGTCGACTGTTTAGTATTCTCTTCGACGCAGTTTCAGGAGAATTTGAAAGGATCGCACTTTAATAGGATAATAATGAAACAATGCGATATTCTTGCATGGCGTGACTTGTAGAAGTGCGGCGCTAATAACGAAAACGTCCGCTGTCAGTGGCGCATCGAAATATTCACGAAGCCAGATCGCGCGACGCGGTGCGTTCGAAATTTATTGATATATCGGCTACCGCGCTCTTCGAACGTCACTTTTTCGTTCCCGCCGACCTGCTCACCGGCCGCGTCCCGATGTTATTAAACTCACATGTACCGGAGAAAAGCGGGTGGACAGGAAAGGTGGCGGAAGAAGCGTCGATAAAATTCCCGACGAAAAATGGGACGGCGAAACTTTTTGAATAAATTCAATCCGCCGACAAAATGTCGTACCCTCAACGGAAAAAGATCCGAGAAAACAAATCCTAACGCTGAGAGATCGACATGGAGGGTGCTGCTTGTTCTTTTCCATTCGGGTGCTGTTTTAGCAGAATATGAAATGCTTTCTCATAACGAAAATATAAGAAGTTTTTTCCAGTATTCGTGTTCTTAATATAAATCAATATTGATAAAGATATGAATCCAACGGTCTGGGGTTGCTTCTTTTTTTTCAAGAATTCAGATTTTCTAGCGAGATTCTACTAAGAATAAGATTGAATAGATACACCGACGCGCAATATCATATCTATCAAAGGGACATCGTAGAACTTCATTACGATGATTTTTCTTTGACACGCGAGCGCTAAATATATCGTCAACCATGTGTGTGTGTGTGTGTGTGTGTGTGTGGAATCTCAATTCCACAAAAAAGAAATTCGCCAAACGAAGTTTCAATCAAACCAAATCAGAAACTTTTCTATCAAAAGCAACCGATCCGAGAAAGTATGCGGAATTTAATAGAGCGAAAGTGCGAATTTAATAGAGCAAGCAAGGAAGTGAGAAAGAGAGAAGAGAGAAGTTTGGCGCGTGATAACGCAACGGGATTTAACGAGCCGATTCCTCCGCGTCGCTTGACTCGGTCGAGTTTAGCAAGTACGTTCTGTGTTCGCTGAATTGACTCGGTCGTGATTGTATGACGCACGGGATACCGACGCCCCGAAATAGGAGATGCAAATTCGCTACACGTGGCGTCTTCATTAATGCAAAGACCATTGTTTGAGAATACAATCCTGATCTCTCTCTTTCTCTCTCTCCCTCTTTCTCTTCGATACAATATTTATTCTTCACGTGTTGGAAATTTTCGATCATTTTGTTTTCACACTCTATTCGCGAAACTGAATGCCTGAGCAATAAAGCAATTCGAAGTTGAATTATCTTTTTCCGATAAAACGAAAACACATCGAATAAACAAAATATTGAAAAAAAATATGTACACACGGAGAGAAATTTACCATATAATCGGAGTAACTATATGAAATAATAGTAACTGTATCTATGAGATGTTAACTTGGAGAAAACGTTACTCCGGCGCTAATAATAAACAAAAATCAATCAAGCTGCTGATTGACAAAAGCAACAGGTGAACACAGCACATCAATCGCGATTTTCCCAGCCTATGGTAGCTGTCAATAGGATTTTTTTCAATTATCTCACAATTAGTGAATGATATACATCGACTCGCTGATTACTACAAACTTCATCGTGATTTCGATTACAAACACCGGAATTAACCATTGAACGACAATTAACATCGGAAAAGAGAAAGCACACGTTGATACATACGGCACGAAAGTGTTTTATACAAATAACGTGGGAGATTTTAGTCGAACGAAAAAATCGAAGGACCAAATATCGGCAACCATCGACGTCTTCGTGTTGTATCCGCTTGTAGGAAATCCCGATCATTCGGCGCAAACGTCTCAAGTGCAAGTGCTACGTTCCCTTTTCCCAAACCCCCTGTGTAAAGTTTTATGATTGAAGGACCTATGCGGCACCGGTGTGACGCTCTTGGCGCGGATCCTCCGTCCTTCTGCGGGACGACGTATTAGCCACGAAGGCCTCGGCACATGATGAGGACCGCCAGCGAGATCGCCAGAATAAGAAACGCGCTGTTCGACGCTGTCAACGACGGGCCGGAATTGCAGCCGTCCTGCTGGCAGCAGTACGTTCTCGTGCTCCAGGCCTCTGGAACAGTCGGTTAATTCAACAGCTTAAGTGGCGACTTGTCTCTGACGGCCGCAGATTTTTATCGTCGAATTTTTATTTTTTTTAATACACAGTGAGAAAGAGAAATGAAGTTTTCTAAATTCTAATCCCACGTTACTCAAGTGAAAACTCTGCGAGACTTCGAGAAACGAGTTTTATGAGAGAGTTAACTTTATTATAAATATCTTGAAAGAAAGAACACGAGAAATGACACGTTTATATTAAGAGAAAATTACATGTAAAATCAGAGAATTTCCCTGCGGCTCAGAAAATTTAATACAAGGCAAATAAAAGGACGGAGAAAGAAAAACAGCTGAATGTGCCAGGACAAAGATTAATTGCGGCGTTTCCGTTGCGAGATATATGACAAAAAAGTTCGCGAGAAGGATGAAGTAGGAAGACAGAGGAGTGATATAAAGGCGCTGTCGAAGGAGTGGCGAAAGAAAATACGAAAGAGACCTGAAGAAAGGAAAAGTATGAGACCTTCATCCGCAGCAAAACAATAAAACGACGCGACCCGATAACACGCCGCTCGTGGGACCTTTAAGCGACTCGGGTCCTCTCTCGTATTCCCTTCTCTCCTTTCCCTGCCGTCCGCTGGATAGAGTGGATGGAAAGTGCGGATGCTGGCACACACCACGGCGCACAAAAATCCGAAATCGATGACGCGGCACGATCGATTCTCGCCCGAGAGACGAAAAGAAAAGAGATTCGACCGTGTCTCCCATCGGCGCGGGCGTTCGTCGACAGACGCGCGCGCGTTGTTCCGTTGCCTTTTCGAGATAACAAACGTCGGCCCGAAGCAACCGATAACACGCGGTTTCACAAATTTTTTAGGATCCCACTTGGTCGTTGTTTTATTCTCGGTAAATTTCCGAAACTGTCTGGCCGTCGAGGCGACCAACCGACTGCCAAAGAAATTTACGACCGGGCATGGGATTCAGTGTCGCTCCGATACTTAAAAAGTTCGCGAATAAACGATTTTCGCGCAAACAGATTGTAACGGGCGACAACGTCCGAGAGTCGAAATTCTTCTTCTACACTTTGACATTGAAATCGATTACGAAAAATATAAAAATTGACAGAATTTAAAAAGAAAATGATTCTCGGTCTGTGTGATTTTGCTCGAAGAAAGATTCGTTTCGCGGGCGTATACTCACCTTTTTCCACGCAATTTCGCACGCAGTCCCGCACTGTCGATCCTTCGCTGACGTATTTCTGCAAAAGAAAAAAGAAAAACCTGTTAAACCGCGCGATGTAGATGATATAGAACGTTTATAATATAGATGATATAGTACGTTTAAAAAAAAAAAAAAAAAAAAAAAAAAAAAAAAAA
>QVOA01013107.1:0-58242 GCA_014825685.1 Pseudomyrmex cubaensis
TATATATATATATATATATATATATATATATATATATATATATATATGCTCTTTCGGAGAGAGAAGTGTCCGAAAGAGAGATACGAGCCAGTATATGATATAAGTAGACTACAGAGATAAATGTTCTTGATTCTGGACCGTGACTGGATATTTTTATCTTCCAAGAAGTGTCCCTCGGACTCTTCGTGACGAAACGAGAAAGATGTAGCTATAAAAGTGAGCGAGAAGCAGCGATCTTCACATTCATTGTATTGACAATTAAGAGGAAGAAAAAGAAAAAGAGAAAGAGAGAGAGAGAGAAAGAGAGACAAATAGAAGTATGCAACTATATAAGAATCCATTAGACAAAGCGGTTTTTCTTCTCAAACTTTTCTGTTTTATATTGTTAGTTACATATATTTTGATTATGAAAAAAATCGTGTCGAGTCAATAAAAATAACACACACTGGTAAAAAAATATATATTCCTTACCGAGTATCGATGAGCCACTTTTTTATATTTTGCGTTAGGTTTTTCTTAACATAGAAAAACTAAAGATCTTTGTTTTCACGCGCATACTTTTATATAATACGTTGTATAATATTTTAACATGTTTTAACATTGTTAATGTGGGCGCGTTGATGTCCGTGTTGTTTGCCACGTTTCAAATGTCACCAGGAAACAACTCAATCCCGAGCTTTGTAGTCGGATCTTAGGCTACGTAAACTCATTACTTAATCATTGCCTCGGAGTATCATGGCGCGTCGACGGAACGACCGTAATTGCATAAAGCTATTTTATAGAGAGAGAGAGAGAGAGAGAAAGAGAGAGAGAGAGAGAGAGAGAGAGAGAGAGAGAGAAAGCGTTGCGCTCTCAAATAAAGGATAGATCTTGAAGAGACAACGAAGCATTTTGATCAACTTATACGCTTGCAATAAACGGAGAGACCTTCAGTGTGATGCTTGAATTATCGATGGTGAGCGTTGTCGTAACTTTATTGAGGTTTGCGTTGTAGCTGTATCGAATTATAAACGTTCGAAGCGAGAATCCTATAAGATTGACATTTATGATAAGATAAAATGCTATGTTTGTTACTGGAATTTGTTAGCATGTAAATTATAGATTGAAACACGTTGAAAATCTTTTTTGGTGGGTTAATTAACATCTATCAGTCGTGTGTGATGAAACATCGTAAAAATTATTTTTGTTTGAAGCATAAATTATGCATTTATTAATATAAATAGTGAAACAAAGTTTTAAAGTGAGATTTATTGTATCGAATATCGATATCGAATATTGATTGTAGTGTAACCAATTAATTTTAATGTCGATGAATTAAAAGTATTTTAAGCTAGAATTCTTAAGTTCCCTTCGTCTCTTTTTCTTTTAGTGTTTTAAAATTTTACAATGCGAAAATCAATGTGTATAGTAAACGCGAAGTGCGACTAAAGCAGCTGCGATTTAATAGCAAACATAAGTCAAATCGTTCGCGTTTTTGATATGTCTACTCTGAGCTCTGAGCTATCTGGCAGTAAAAAGCGCTTAACTACTAGATTTACTGTAGTGTTCGTGGTTATTTCGCGGAGAAAGAAGGAGAGAGAGAAGTTGTATGTGTGCAAGGTCACCATTGGAGACTTCGGCGAGGCCGTTGTACATTATTTTCAGTTCCGTCATGTCAGCATTTTGTATTTTAGTTCGCCAAGTTCTCCGGCGAAATTACGTTGCGGACGAAATGGCGCGTATTTTCAACAAAACATGGCGTCGTCGTCGTTATATCTATTATAACAACGTTTCTAATATGCATATTTAATCGAGAAAAAAATTTGCATCCAAGTCGAGAACTTGATTAATCGCGCTCTCAAGCACGACGTCAGAGAGCGCTATACTGTGTGTGTGTGTGTGTGTGTATTTGTAAGAATTGAAGTTTAATCAAACTCTGATCGTGATGTAAATTGTGATCTAGTCTATTATTTCTTTTTTTCTCGTTGTACTTTATTTGTGCGCACTTTGTGATTTTAATAGCTGTCGTTGTTGTCAATCGCAAAAATCGTGTACATTTATCTATCCGAGCACGTACTTATTACACGTGAAACGCAAAAGTTGCAGTTGCAGTATTTTCAGATGAAGCATTTGAGCCAAGTCTCTCTGTCTCTTTTTCTTTCCCTCTTTTTCTCGCGGTGGAAATGCATTCGATATGTGCAATCAAAAATTGCTTGCCTTCTACGAAGAAGTATCAGAATGCGCTTCGTCAGCCGTTATATTTCCTCTCGTGATATAATAGCGTGCGTTTTGAATTTTCAAATGTAATGAGTAACGTCGTATTACGCACAAATCTGTTTCTTCAAATTAATATATATTGCTCGATAGAAAACGTAATTTTATTTATCTCGGCCTACTCTACTCATTTTTTATTTTGAGAGAAACATAAGAAAATCGAACATATAGAAAATTTGTATTTTAATATTTTATCAATATAAAATTTATAGCTTATTGACAGCTTATTATCTAGATACGATATCAAAACAATTTCTATCATCGACTTTTTGTGTGCGTGTGTGTGTGCGCGCGCGTGTGCGTTAAAAGAGTTCTTAAAGAAACATAAAAATAGAGAGTGATTTCCGATAGTCTTTATCGGAGATTTCTCCTATCGTGAGTCGCTATTGCACGGAATCGAACTCTCAAGTGGACACACACAAATGCGCGCGAACGACAACGCGCTCGGTGTGATTACGTCCGTCCTTTACCTAGGACATTGCGTTCTCAGTTACGTTTGACGAGCTATCTCGATAGCGTTCAATATAGAAGATTGGAAAAATTGCTTATTATATCGAAAGTTATTGGAAGTTATTTGTTATATCGACTAATTTACGTAGGGAAAAAAATACCGTATAATTAATTGACATTTATAAAATGCGTTATTACTCACACTATGATTATATTTATACTTTGCTTTCGTATCGTGTCCACCTCTGGCTATGTCACTTCTTCTGATAATAAGACGCAATTTGTCTCTCCAAGACAATAATTATAATGGTTATAATGGACAATTCCCTGTTACGAATCAGATCATTCCTACGTCTTAACGGCAATCGCTCGTTTTTAATTGCATGCAATTCGCATTGCAAATTAGCTTTGCAACACAGTGTTGTGAGTTCTTGTTGCGTAGCATTGGCGCACGACATTATTATTTATATCATTACAAGCGATTGTGCAAAGTCTATCGCGAAATATATACTTGTTAAAATAAATATGCAGCATATATATGACAGATATGCAATTAAGACCTCGCAAAGAGATATCGAGAGGAAGTCCGTCGCGTAACAGTGATATTTTTGTCGTACTACTTATCAAGAATATACTGTGTGCTACAGTTCATATTTATTTATAACATACTCTCGAAATACAAGAGTAATTTTCACGAATCAAAAAAAAAGAGACATTGAAAGTGCAATTATCGTTTGATATCAATATTTAAATATCGCAAAATTTTGAAACTTATTTGCAAAATATTGAAAAGTGATTTATTTTTTATATAAATTTTATTTTGCGTGTTACAAGAAAAAAAGAGAGAAAGAGAAAGAAAGAAGAGGGAGTTGACTGTGATTTTTTCAGGCCTGCACTTGTTTCACGGATTATTTGTCTTCGCGGCGATTGAGAGTGCTTTCTCTCAACTTGCGCAACAGGTCCGAGGTCCTACCGCAACCTCCATGTTCTCTCCATCTCTGTCTTTCTCTCTCGTCCTACCACAACGTTTGTCCTGACTCTCGCCTGTTGTACAGCATCACAGTGACTCTTCTTCCGTAGCTCTTCATTCGTATTTTGCATTTACCTGTCGATATCAGAAGCATTGCGTGATAACGAATCTCGCAATTCTCCTTTGATAAATCTTCAAGTAGTGTGATTATGTGTGTGTGAAAGTTAATGGATTTTGTAATAATAAGCTACTTATATTTTCTTTTAAAATTACAAATTTTAAACGATATTTATGTTTATTTAAACTTTAGCTTTTTGTTGCGTTTCATTATTTCTTGTTTCTCATTATAGTAATAATAATAATCTTCTAATCGTGGCAAAAATAGAACGCACTTTTGGGATCAATTGTGCGTTTTGATTTTAATTCTCAACTCGCCTACATGAAAAACAAAAATCGATCAAAATAATAAGTTCAATATATGCAAATATTGTAGATACAAATTTTTTTTTTATGAAGTTGTATTGCTTGATGATTTCTCGTATAATGAACAGTTCACACTCGACAATGCCGTAATGAAACACGCGCGTCAATAAAATTGCCTGAATAACCGTTTTTAAGAAAAGGGTTAAAAAGCATATCACTCGATGATAAAGCGTCACACACGAGCGCAAAATGCACAATACTGATGCGGCGTGTTTTCTGTATCATTCTAAATGCACGATATGATTCGGAGAGAAAGAGACGCTTTTCATTTTATTCACCGGTGAAATTAACTCCACAGTAATTTATTCTGTGGAATGGAATATGTTGTATCGGTATAAATCATTCCTCTGATGAGACACATTCGCGCGATTGTGTTCGTGATTTCCAGAAATGTGAGTATATTCAAATGACACGTGACGCAATTGCGAGTGTAATTTTCGATTTTTTTCGTGTTATCTCGATTATAATAGAAGTGATATTGTTCAGTATTTATTGCTTTCTCTTGACTTATCATATATTTCAATTAAAAAAAAATATTAACAAAATAATATATATAAAAATATACAAAGATATTAAAAATAAATAAAAATATTTAATTATGAACATTTTTATTTTTGTTGTTTCACGAATCATTGCGGAAATTCGAAGAGAGTCGATATTAAATTCTATCGGAAGAGAAGGTGAGAAGTGCGCGTGTTTTTCGCGCGCAAAACGCTGATTACGCTGTCTGAAAAATCACGTGACACTCGATTGTGGAAAATTTCTCGTTCGCGTCGTATTACAGCGATAATATTTAGGAGAAAGAATCCTGTTCTCTCTGTCTCTTATTCGTTCCTATGTTCACGTTCTTAAGCAAAGACAATTTCGATGAGGTCGGAACTTGGATGAAAGTTTTAATTGCCTGCGAGGATTGAGACTTTCCTTTGATGTCGTTATCGGGTGGAAATAGAAGACAGTGCAAAAGCGTTACTCACAAGTTGCAAGTGGCTCGTTGAAATTGCGACGTCCATTGCTGCAAGTTGCAATCAACATCGCTTACTCTCAGTTTTGTCGCGATGAAATTTACGATAAAATGCAAAAGTCTTCATTACGCTTTCTTGGTTTTTTTTTTTTTTTTTTTTATGTTATTATTTTGCTTTATCGGTAAAACTTGTGTAATTACATTCGTCTTATCATTTCTCCAATTTATTCTACTTAATAGTGCGTTTGTTAGTTCTGCTTAATCGTTGGTTTATTTTGTAACATACTTTTGTTGTCTTATTATTGCTTCTCAAATAAGAATTTTGACCGAGTTTACAAAACCTATATAGATAACGCGCGAGTGCAATGTTCGTAATGAGCATCGCAGATAAAACAAAGCTTATAACGTGCGACGAGAGCGCATATATAGTCGTCTAGATTTAGAATTATTACGCGAGTCAGCTTCTTGAAATTACGTTTACTCAACTTAAAAGATGACAATAGTTTTGACAACGAGCAAACGACAGCGGATCTTGCAGCCTGGCGCGCTCATCAAGAAACCGTTACACTCGCTAACGATAATTTTAAGTTGTGGGCAGTCGGATGCACGTAAAAGCGCGACAGATGCTTGCCATCCCTCCGTCCGAGGGTAAAAGCCTCGAAAAAATCATCGCACGCGTGGGTGCGCGATATCAGCGTTTGCATGCTCGCCGCATTAGGCTGGTGGATCGGCCGAGCTCGTAGAGGAAAAAAAGAAATAAGAGAAAAGAGAAGAAACCGGGCGAATTTATCTATACGTTGTGAACATTCGGCTGGAAGAGCTTTGAACGAGTCTAGACATAAGCGACGGGAGAGCAGAGTGCCGTGGCTCGTTTGTCGTCTTTTTTCTTTCCGCTAGACAGCAATTGCCGAAAAAAACGCGTTTCCTGAAAGCTAGTTACTGGTTATTATTGTCGTTGGCGTTGGCTAAATTTATCTTGCAAATAATGAGTACATGCGGGACAAAAAAATACTGTAATAAGTGACAAAAAAAACAAATATATTTTAATCGGTATCTGAGAATTATTATATTTCCGTCTCTCGAAGTTACTTTCGATCATATGTTTCGTTGTATGCTCTGTTCACCGCAAGTTGATGACGTCGAATAAAACACACTGAGAGGTTTTTGCCATACAACATTTCAAGTGCAAGGTCGTCACGTACTGCCAGTTGATTTCCAACTTTAAATCCTTTGACCTGGTATTCCTATTTCTGTTTAACGGTGCATTCGTCGACCATCTGCGAGTCGTATTTTATTCAAACATTCGAAGTTTATAATATATAATCTTGATTAATTAAAGGGAAAAGTTGGTGAGAGCTTTCGAGTCTTTTAATTTCTTAAAAATGTATGAAGAACATGTTTCTTGCTTGCAATTTTTATTCATAAGTAAGCTTGAGCTACAAAACTAATAGTGAGATTCGGACTTTATGTAAAGTATGCAAAGCTTGCGCGGGATTAATTTGTCCTGTAATTAAAACTTTTTTATGCTTGTTGTACTGCAAGTAAAAAAATGTAACTAATTATTACCTCGCGTATATAAATATAAAACTTATCCGAGTTTCAACGTTATTGAGATGATTCTTTTTTGTTCGAGAAAACTATACAATTTTGTTTTTGTTGCGTCTGACAATCAGTCATCTGCAGCGTTTTGCGTAAATCGACAAAAGCAGTTGAACGGCTGTTGCGACAGAAAATTTATTCGAAGGCCGCTTTATATCTTTAAGCGTGTATTTTACGATCTTTTATATCGCTGCACGACGCGTAGTGCAACTACGAACGTTGTAAGAGATCTTTTATCCACGACGTACAAGGCTACATTTTTTATTTTTGACAATTTTGTTTCTCGCGCAAACTAACTAACAATTTAACCTGTTTTGAACACGGCAAAGATTGACTGAGCAAGAATGTCACCCACGTGTTAATTTTTTATAAACCTGTTCAATTATTATTCTGTCAATTTGCTCAATTTGTGTTAAGTTTTTGATGAGTTATTGTTCCTCAATAAAAAACCTGTGGTCTTATCTCATTAATCAACAGTATAGTAGTATAAATACTATTTTGTATTATTCAATATAAAATATTTTGAGACTGAGTAACGTTAAATATTTTTTGCATTAGATACTTTTACTCTTTCGTTTAGCAATATATATCGTTGATTATAAGCGATAGTGTCAACCTTCTAGAATTTAACAACCTTCTTCAAATTCGTAACGCTATTTATATCCACAAATGCACACGTATGTCGCATCATACACCTGTTTCTAACGCAGCTTATGTGTTATATCGGCAGGTAACAACGGTTCTTTTATAAGTTTCACAGCATTTATTTTTCACGTTTAATATTTTATAGATATTTTGCTTAATATATTTTTTAGAAACTTTGTCTTTTTTTTATTAATTAAATAAAAGTAGTTGCGATACGCACAATGCGCTCGCGTGTCACAAAGCAGCGAGCTTTATTTTCTGCCAACCTAGTTTCTCTCGATATAGCTGTCTTTGCCGCTTCATACTTACGGCAGCATTTCTTTTGCTGGAATACGCGGATGTTTCCTCTATCTGAATCTTCTTTCTTCGTGCGAGGACTAACAAAGAAACTTGCTGTCGCATCCGGAAGAGCGATTTGCTCTGTACAGCATAAAAATGTCCGCGAATGACGACGGAAGAAAGACACGCGAAGCGTCTGCATCCGAAGATCGCTTTCAACCGCGTCGAGACGGTATCGCTTGCTCGACAACTGAAGTCTAGAGTCTCTGGTTTTACGACATCACGTCCGATACGAATTACTCGTGTGTCGCTATGATTACGCGCGCTTACTGATCGTGTTACTGATGAGAAGAGAATATAACGACATTGCATCATAACGACATTGTAAAAATGTATTATTTTTTATTTAAGTGCACCGCAAACTGTAAAAAAACAATTGCTTTTTTCAAGTAAAACAATTTGGAAAAGATTCAGTTACAGATATGAATATTTCACGTATATGAATATTAACAATTAAATATTAATATTTATATACGTGATTTGTCGCGTTTTTCTCTTATGGAATTAATTAAATTTGCAGTTACAAGCACACAATGTAAGGTAATCTCGAGAGAGAGGAGAATAGAGAAAGGGAAGAGAGAGCGAGCTTTGTTAATGCAACTCGATATTTATCGTTAGGTAAAGAGAACGTTACGTTGTTAATAGAAACCATTTAATGTCGCATTTGCGCAGCATACTATAAGAGAGAGAGAGAGACCGGTAAGCACCAACGATCGTAACCGTCGATGTCGGTTCTAGTAAATGGAGAATGTAAAATGATGTTCAATACAAACTCTGGCGCACGAGAGACGAATCGACATTCTGACGTTTAATTAACTTTGTCGCGTTAATTGAGAGACAGCGTTTGCTGTTTGCCAAGTGGATCCATTTGGCGGTCGCGATCCGTTTGCTCAACACATGCACAACCTTTCATATTTCTGTACAATTGAGAAAAATATCTTCTTTTTCTCCACAAGTTCTGTATTTACTCGAAAAATTGCGCTTTGTCGTTTTGACATTTATTATATTTATTCATGGACACGATCGATTCGAAACACAGTGTAAAATTTTGTTCACGTTGTGGCGCGCTTGTTATATTTATCGTTCTTAATTGACTTATTCTCAGAAATAATTCTTTTTGCTCTGTGAGTATCTGCAACGTTGTAACGCGCAATTCCAGTTATATTGTAATTTCTTGGAGATTAATAGACTCTCCCTTCGATTCATGTCACGATGATCTGTATCTATCGGAGCATGTCGAGTACAGTAAGTGCTCGATTCACTCGATTACGTCGATTGATTAATTACGGAACGAGCTCGCGTGTTCTTCAGCGTTAATTGATTGGCTCGCGATCTTCCTACTTATGCGTTTATCTAACACAAAATGCTACATTCTGCGACTATATATATATATATATATATATATATGTATATATAATTGAGAAATCGAGTTCGATGCTATGTAATTTATTTTCCTCGTTTTTTATTTCTACTCTGTACTTACTTGGCATAATCGCGAGATGCCACACGGTTGTCTAATAGTGTTAAGAAGTTTGACAGTTGCGTTTCCGAATTTTAAACAAGTTGACCTCCGTCTTTCCAAAAGCTCTGAACTAAAATATTTGTGAATAACCGCGCTTTGTGCGTCAAAATCCGTCGAAATGTGTATAGAATTATAATTATAGTTGAGTTAATTTTAGAAACGTAGAATTTTCGTGACGAAATGGATTACAGTAGAACTCCAGTAATTTCGAGCGCATGAGATCGATTCTTCTTATATTCGAAATTATTTGCTTTAAAGTTGGCAACCGACGAAAACATTACAACGTTGATGTGCAGATATATTTGAGTAAAAACTTTTCGCGCAATTTCGCACCGGTAGTTGTTATATGAAGTTGCAAAGATTGTAATGGAGCGATTAAACGCAGGGCACATTATTGAAACTGCCGCCCGGTGAAACTCTTTGCACACGATACCGAGTGATTAGATATCAAAATGCTTCACAACTGACTGCGATGTTGCAAGTGGAGAACGGACTTGTTCGACTATTAAATGATCGACGACGACAATGCTTACTTGCTGCTTTATTGGCTATCTTAATAAAGCGCACTTTGCAATAATAATAGACAGTGAATAAAACATTGCGTTATATCACTTGTCGCTGCTTCGTAATTATTTGAATTATTATTCTTAATAATCCAAATGAAGCATCGAGCGAAAATGATTTATGCGCGCATAAAGTCGTTAAATTATTTTTAGCGATTCTATTCTTATATTTGTTTTTACTTTTCTTTTTTTTTTTTTTATTGTATTTAAAGATGTGTAAATTCAACTTACGTTTAGAAATTCTTGAAAGTCGTGACTGCAGAGAATGTCTGTTTTACGGTAGCTTTATATTTAATTTGTAAATTAACAATTGCGTCAGTTAAACAACAATTCGCGACACACTAATAGCGCGCGTATTATCTCGCGCCATTTATATGCCATTTATTAAATTTCCATTGTGCTCGGCTTTGTCATCGTTAATTGGCGCGTCTTTATTCGCGTCGTGCATCTCTGACACGCACGACGAACCATCAATTGTGCTGTAATATATCGGACATCAACACCGTGTATATTACTATATATATTACTATATATCGTTATATCGATAACATCAAACTCGCATATTGCTACGTAATGTGGCGCATAATTCAATTACGGTGACTTCACCCCGGGGAAGTCATCATGCGCTATAAACCGTCCCGGTTTTTTTGCGCAGCGGTAAAAAAAAATTGCGCGAACAACTTCGAAAAAGTGAATTACAAGCATGGGGAATTGTAAGACCACCGCGCGCGGTATACCGAGCTCCATATACCTAAGTTGTCGAGTCGTGCTCTGGTATATATTCGCGCTTGTGAATGAAGAAAATTGCATCCATTAGCAAATTACTCTTACCTACTTTGTACCGCTCCTCGCTCTCTTTCTCTTCGCTAACGCGAAGACGGAGAAAGGCTGTAAAAGGAAACGTCGTTAGTTATATTGGATAAGACGAAAATAATACTCGCTCTTGATATTACAAAAATACATCTAATTCGAGCGTCTGACACATGAAGATCTCCAATTTTTTTTTGTGCTTATATTTTACTTGGAAACGTTCTCTCGTCATTCAGCCCGATTGTGGGCAGCGCATTATCGATTAGATTTTACCACGCGGTGACTCTAAACGATGTTAATGACACAAACGAGCGACCGCTTCGTAACAAATTTCCCGAAGTAATTAGCTTTCGCCGAGCCCAACACTTGATGCCAAAGATGCGCGATTACAGCGAGTAATTTTGTTAGCTCGTGAAATTTATTATTTATCGCGTTGTCAGCGTTGCTAGTCTTTTACCTAGCGTAAAGCCGTTATAGAAACGTGAGAATTTTGAGTTCGGAATGATTATCCGATCGGAATCTGAACAGATCTTCAGAATCTTTTTTTTTTTTTTTTTTTTTTTTTTTTTTTTTTTCTACACAATTTTGTCAATATTACTAAAGTCACACAAGACTTTGAAAAAATTGCGTGTATTAAATTTTTTTGATAAACACAAGTCATATAATCTTTGCTTTTCTTTGTTTTACTCTTAGAAAGATAATAAAAGTCACATTCTTTTAAAAATAATCCAATTATGATAAGATAATGTTTGCGTGAAACGGAATTTGAACGACTCGACAGTAAATAAACTTTACTTGACTGATCTTTGTTCTCAGTAAATGTTGACCGTCTTTTAAAACAGATTTTGTAGAATAGCAAAATATCGCAGATTTGTCTCATTCGAGCTGTACAATTACGTGTGTAACTTGTATTTTTACGAATTTATATATATTTGTACTGGATGCTTTTATTTTATCGAAAGTATATAGAATATTAATAAATATAATGCGAGTTTTCAGATCGGAGAATTAATTATCTTAAACTGAAATGTACGACTTTTTTTCACAAAAATTAAATATAAGTTTGTTAGAATATTTAGCAGTTTCTTCGTACTGTATCAACAGCTCTCTCTCTCTCTCTCTCTCTCTCTCTTCCTCTCTCTGCCAGCGTATCTGGTGCATGTCATATTTTGCGAGTCGGATCAGTGAATCTCTGAAAAATAATTAAAATCGATTTTTCCTGGGAAACGGAGCCGAACGTCGTTATTATGATGATCGCCGTATATCGGGTTTTTGTTTGCTCGTCGTCGCGTACGAATGCAATTGATTAAACAATGTCTCGATCGGTGGTCTTGTTAATAAGTTTTCGGCCACGAGCAGCAGCTGTTTACACACTTTAGCGCACTTGTGACCTTCTGTCGATCGCCGCACACGGATCGCGACTGCATTTACGGTGGCAGACGAATGGGACGTCGATATTTCCCATGCGTATCTTTTCTCACTGTTGCTTCTTCCGTTGCATCCCATTTGCTTCAATTGGACTTTAAAATTCGAAGGTTTTTTTGTCATTGAGTATTTGTTTCGACGAGAGTGCAAATCAAAATGCAAATTACACGAAAGAAAAAGAATTATGTAAAATAAATGCAATATAACATAATGAGGTTATTTTTAATGAAAAGAATTTTAAATAAAATGATAAGAATAATGAAATAAGAATTTTAAATGTAAATGCTTGCATGAATGTGAGAAAAATGTTATAATTTGTGTTCCGAATATACATACGGAGACGAGAAGATACACGAGCGCGTAAGGATCATCCGTTTGCGATTCTCAGAGGAACTTATGTCTTTCAATCTGATTTACATATGTAAATTTATCAAAGATCCTATAAGCAATATATACAGAAACATATCTTATATGAAGGGCAATTGATGAGTATTCAAAACGGATAGATAGCGACAATATCGTTACATTGCTATTGTGATCGTCAAAATAAACGCTTTTAGTCGATTTTGACAAAATTTACGAGTTAAAAGTGCTGCCTTTTCTTTGTCAAATATGATTCCGTGCAATTTTTATTTATTTCTGAATCTGAAAAAATGACTTAACGAAAAATGTTCGAGATAATGAAGTCATCGATGCCGTAAATTTCTATACTTTACAATGGCGAGCTGTTACACAAACACTACGTGCGATAATGAGCCAACGTTTGACATTTGTTCTTCTGAAGGATTAAACTTGTCAACGACAACAGCAATGTAACGCTATTGTCGCTATCTATGCGTTGTTTCGAGTACTTATCAATTGTTCCATGTATATTGCATTCTCAATACAGTTATTATTAATTCGACTACATTATCGAGAATAAACATAGTGAAACAAGAAACACATATTAATTATTGCTAGTTCTAAGTGCAATTATGTTAACGATACAAAGCGTTTGTGTAATTATTAACTATATTAACGTCGCAAAGCAAGAATAAACTTGCAGTAAAAAATTGACACGTGTTAATCGATATTTAAAAATACGTGCAATACATCGTCAAATCATATCATTATTGGATCTTGAGGTCATAAGAGATATGTTTTAATTTTTTTTAGATATGCAGTTTTCTAAAAAACTATTTGCTTGATTCCTTTTAAACTGTATATAAATTTTTATTGTATACAGAACTGAATAAGCGTTTGTCGTCTAGAGTTTATCTTGCAGTGAAAGATCGCGTAAAATAACCACGAAAATTGCTGTTTCATTTCGTTACATCGAAAACTCTGAGAGAGTATCCGGATAACTATATTCCGTTCAATTTTTAAACGGAAAATTGTTTATACAAGAAAGTCGTTTTAACACTTTGGAATCGGCAATTAGAAACAAAAAGAATATCGATATATCGATATGCGATATTATGATGTTTGCATAGACAAATCTTATTCCTGCTCAAAATGCTACTTAGTATAGTAGTATTACGTACTATTGCAACAAAAATATTTTTTAAATCGAACTCGCACGCGGTTGCTGATTATTCGTATTGCGCGCCCGAGAGTTCGCGTTACATCCTTTAAGCCGGTCTACAAAAATTTTCATTATATGGATGAGAAAGAACAAAGGTTACGTGCCCAGTTCTTCTCTTTAATAAAAAATCGACAGAAGCGCGATTGCAAAAAAAAAAGTATATCGCAGTTTGTTGTGAAAAAAAGTACACGTTATATCAAAAAGTCATTTAAATTTACAGCAATGCATCAAAATTGCTTTATCAACTTGAGCAATATTTCCTGTATTTGTTTATTTCTCGTATATGAAATAATTAACATTACTGTAAACATTGATACGGCTTACATATTAGATAGTGTTCGCAAATAATCAGTGCACAGAAATTGACAAAATGTAATTTCTATTCATGACGAACGCAGCGCGTTACGACGTGAACGTATCTGTATAATATATGAATAATTTATATGGTAACGCGGCACATATGTAATGAGCAAACTGTAGGAGCATTATTTTGAGAAACTGATAAATTTTCATTTCGCATTATATCTATATATTTATCTATATATTTATTCCGCTTTTCTCTCGGAAACGAAATTTTTTTATTGCTTGTTTGGAGTGAAATGCGGCTATGAAAAACCCGGAAACGATTGGAAGCTTGTATCTGTTTTGCGAGTCGGTGATATTCAAAACTTTACAGCGTTCTTCCCTTTTCTTTGTGTCTTCAATAATGATGACACGTACGATAACAACAATTATTGGATGCTTTAACCCGAACTGTTATAAGCGCGTGATCGTCATCGAAGATTTTGCTCGGAGCATCATATCGATTCGTCCAGCAATTGAGATTAATCACTGACGTTCAGATTCTTTTTTCGGCGTTGTAGTGACATAATCGTCGCTTGAATGGTGTTGATTTGACTCGTCCGGGAGTTTTACGCATGAGAGAACCAATAGAGCACATTAAGATCAAAATTATGCGATCAAGTTCAAATCGCGCGATCTTGTCAATGTAACAAAAAACGCTAAAATTGAAATTTGTGTTGGTTAATGTATTATAAATATAAAAAAGTTATATATATATATATATATATGGAAAAAATATAAAAATATAAGACTACTTTTGTTTAAAAATACTTTAGTACGTGATATTATTACAGTATTCTGTAAATAACTTTTTCTTGTTTTTTAAAAGTTTATACATTTGTACAAAAAGATATAAAGTAAATTATGTATACGAAGATAAAATATTCAAGTGCCCATTTAATAATTATCTGTTTACGCGCTTAATTTATGTTACTGTGATAAAACAAACTCATCTATTCTACAATATAATTCGGTATTTATTATATTTACGTCGTGGTGAAAAATTTATTTTAATTTATAAAGATAAGAAGCGGAGCGACTTAATTTTACATCTTAATTCAATTTAGATTAAATGTAATTTAAATTTAAATTTATTCTTTCAAGTAAATATAAAATTTTTTTTATTTATCTTACTACACTAATTACTAGATATTTCCTATCTATACTGGTACTAAAATAAGAAGTTGAAGAATGGCATAAATATCGTTGACCAAAAAGATAACAAATATTTTACTCATAGTTTTTAATTATCTTTATTTTGGTCGTATCACATGAATCGCTAATTACGTATCAATACGTAACTCTTCCTTGTTTCTGTTTCAGAAACAAAAGTTTCTGAAACAAGAAAAAAAATCGAAGATAGCTTGAAGCCAAAATGAAACCAAACGTATTGACATGTTAATGATTTAATGTTTATTTGCAAAAATTTGTTCCCAATAGCGATTGTTGCAAACTTTTCCATTAGCTCGTGTTAAGTGTACCAAACAAAATTTGGTTAAAGTCTTCGTAATGTCGCATGTGTACAAGATAACACGTCGTTGATAAAAATGAATTTTGACGCCGACTCGGGTTCTGGTGCAAATTATCTCTGCTTACCGCGATAAAAAGAGAAACTCGTGCTCTTGTTAGCAAAAAAATGGTTTTATACTTATATATTCTCGCACGATTTTGAAGATGATGTAGACTCTTAAGGTCTTACACGCGTGAGTTACCGAGAATGTTTACCTATTCCCGAAACTTTCGGGAGTCGAATATAACATAGTTATTTTAGTAGTAACGAGCGATGATACGTGCAGGAAAATGTGAAACGACGATTAAGTCCGAAACTCTGTTGAATAAATTAGAAAATTGTTCTGGAACATAGTCTTAACTTAGAAAATAGTTTTACCTCTGAAATTTTACAAGACTGCTTTTGTAATGTTTTTTTTTTTTTTTTTTGTTTTTGCATAATTAATACGTTGCCCTTTACAGCGGTAAAACCGTGAGAGTAACAAGAAGCGGTAAAAATTATTGTTTAATTAATGCAAAGTGTGTTCGATATGGTTATATTGCCCCGTTTAATTACCTGCGAGGAAGTTTATTCGATTATATTTGGAATTTTCTGTAACCGAGATCAATCGCGACCAATTCGTGTCAATTCGTGATATTTTGTATCGAGCGTTGTCGACGTATCTTTGTTATAAAAAAACTTTACGTAGTTAAATAACTTTCTCTGGAGTTCGAAATATTGGCGGTGATACGGATGATATGCTTGGAATATGCGGTAATTGAATCGACTCTCTGGGATTCGAGACAAGTTCGCCTGTCTGCCTCAAAAGAGAGGTGAAAGTAAGAGTTTTGCGCGATCGATCCAATAGAAACTATACGGTCGTTGTAAACACGGTTTTGGTAATAAAGGATCTCTTGTTACACAATCAGTTTTCACGCTTTTCGATACGAAATTTTGTTACTCGCAGCTATGTATGTATTATTTTGGTGGCGTAACCACGACGACAAACAAGGAGACGTTCTCGCGCCGTATCTCGAAAAAGACATATTTGTAATATAAGATCGCATATACCTACTGTAAGTAACATTACAATTAGCACGAGCGGCTTCAAGTGAGTCACTTAGTAAGCTATCTACGTATTCGTTAACTATTTCTTGTACAACTTATTTTTTACTGAAGTTTTAAATCGTTAATCTATTTAGTAGATCTCAGTTAAAATATTTTCTAATTCTAATTATTTTTAATAGAGTAGAATTTCAGCAATTTCGACGCCTTTTTTATGTGCGGCTAACTCGTAGAATGCGCGTCTATTCCTATTCTAAGAGTCTAAGAGAAAGAGAAACGTATATCCTTTCGTCTCTTTCTACCAGTTGGTCGTTAACTGAAAAGGGAAAAAAATAATTTCGAATTCTAAGAAGAATCGGTCCTATATGCTCGAAATTACCGAAGTTCCACTATTAAAGTATTTAGATAGCATCTTAAATTATCTTCATTAAAATAACGATTATTCTACATTAAAAACACGCGCTCGAAGAACAAGTTTCTTGAGAGCCTTGGGCAACTTTTATCCCAAGAGTTTTTCGAAGTCTTAAATGGTCTTGAATGTTAAGTGACTAGCTTGGAGCCGCTCGTGCTGACTATGATCTATTTAATTACAATATATGCGATCTTATATATCACAAATATATCTCTTTTGGGACACCCTGTACTGCGCAAGAACGTCTCTCCGTTTGTCGTCGTGAATGCGCTCTCTTTCGGAGAACTTGAACAACCAAGGGGGTGGCATAATGGAGTTGCGCGCTTTGCAACCCCTTTCTCCGTCCTTCCTTCAGCCATCCGATATTTCGCGACTATACAGTACAGCGCGAAGGTTGAGCTTTCCTCTTCCCAATGTCCTTACGCACTTTGCCGAGGAGTGGTCATGGTTAAACTTGATTCAGACCTAACGCGAGGAAACGTTCGATCGAAGGACGGCGGTAGGGTGTGTCTGGCGTTACACCCTTAATACCGGCAGACGAAATATGCGCATAGCGTACGCACAATAATATATATGTATATATATCGTGATGCGGAGAACAAGAAGTTTTATCAATGATGTCACTTTTTTCCAACTGTTAGTTGATGCATAACTCTAAGAGGGATGACTCTTACACATATACACATACAAAATCAAAATGATGTCAAGACTGTTGATGTAGATACGTTATTATAATTTAATTAAATAACTTTCAGAAAATTTTTCAATATTTTTAACGCTGAAGCATCGTACAATTGAAATTTTTTACATGAAATAAAAGGCGCGGCATCATCGATCTTCCGCAAGTGACATTGTTGTACACAGAGTAGTTTCGTATTCGGAGATTAAGCGCGCGCGATCTCGTGAAATACTACGGTAGTAAGAAAATCAATATGTCGTTTACACGCGGTCGCGCTATATGTAGCGCTCTCGTGATTCACTAATGTTGAGAACAGCTTTGCGTGAATAAATGTTGAGAAAAAGAATTCATATAACTCTCGTGAAACCCGCCTGTTTCTGGCAGTTTGACAACGAAAATGATCACAGCCAGGTGGTGACTGCGAGAAGTGAGAGGTGGTAACTAAAAACTAAAATCTCAGTGAGATGGTACATAAAACAGAACGTCGGGTTTCTGTTGTACAAACGTATGTTGCACAAGCTCTTCTACACGTACACTCACACGTTTACCGATCAAAGTGCAAGAAATATGAGGAGAGAAATGTTTGCCAAGAGAGCCGACGCTAAACCTTCCGCTCTCACTCTCGCGCTAAACGATAAATAGAACGGAAAAGGAAAAAAGGAAGTCGCGATGCGAAGAAATCGTAGGTTGTACTTTGTACGTATTTTATTATTTTGCATCGCAAATGTATTGACGAAAAGAGATTCGCGACCTGGGATTCGGAAACTGAGTGCGACTATACGCACAAGGCTGACAACCACTTCCCTCTCAATGTACAGCGATGCAAGGATGGTCATGGTCGATGGTCGGTGGTGGCTCCGAGACACAAAGGGCGAAGAGAAACCAGTCGTCGAGCCGGAGGATGATAGGGAGATAGTCGTGAAAGGGAGAGAAGAGCCGAAAGAGGGAACGAAAGCAAAAGGGACAGAAAGAGACAGAGAATGAGAGAAAGAGAGACAGAGAGAGAGAGAGAGAGAGAAAAAGAGAGAGAGGACTCCTCTCGAATAATCTGTAGGCCGAAATATCGAGCGCTTCTCTCCCTCTCCGTTTTCGCGCCGTAGCTTTCGCGCGTCCGGGATCAATAAAACGCGTTCCTGTAAATTATCTCTCCTCCGTTACGTCGCTGTTACTACACTCCCCATATTATGTCATATCGAATTAATGTCTCTTGCGTTAAAATATGTGTAAACACGCATGGAATTTACAAAATGTTTGTTACTTTGATGGAAAATGAGAGTGTTCGCCAGATGTACATGTGCCAAAACGATGAGCTCTAAATAACTTGTATCGTTTCAGCAAAATTGATACACTAGAGACTAGTATTATATGTGTATATTCCCATCGTTGCAATATTCAATCGATGAACGTGTAACTCATCTCGATCTGCGACTGTCTGAAATATTAACAGACAGCTTTCATCGGTCTAACTATTGAAGTAAATGTGTGATTATGCATATGTGTGTATGCGAGACGATGACGAACATATCTATATACAACAGAGAGACATGCCGTATTTACTAAATTATACAATTCTACTCATAACATTAATTCTGTATTCGCTTGACTTAATTAACGCAATACAGCTCAGACGCAATTTTTTTTCATTTTCTGCTCTCTTAATGTAACAATGAAAAAAAAAGTATAATTTTAAATAATGAGAATATTAAGAAATGAAAAAGTTCGTATCTAACACAATTTTGGGAGATAACAATAGTTATGCATTTACAATATTATAAAGAAAACTGCGTTGTCAAAGCCAGTTGTGTATTGTGCTTGTCTTGACATTGATCGCCGTGTCTGCCATTTTTGTTCTCGTCGAGTCGTAAAAGTTATTCCGTGTGTTATTCGTGTACACGCGAAATGGAGGATGTAGATGGAAATTTCGCGTCTATGCGATAAACGTATCAACAGTGTATTTTCCAATCTGCTTTTTGCGTATCTATTTCCTTTATACTGGTTTTCTTATCTGAAAATGGCGATAATTCTCGGACGCGTTGCTGTCCGTCAGTGCGACAAATTTAGCAAAACTCCACATCTCGGAGTCTGAGAAGCGAAACGGACGAGCATTTAGTGACGAGCGAACATGTAAGGCGAAGAAAGGTCGGGTGTGGCAAGAATGGACTTCAGAGCGCACGTATTGCGAGTGTGCGAAAAGGAAAAGAACATTGGCTGCGAATAAAACGTCATCAGGATGAAGTTAGAAAAGGACGTCGGTGGGAACGGAAGTGCAGAAAGAGAGAAAGAGAGAAACTTTTATGTATAGATATCTACGTCGTACATATAGAGTAAAAAAAGAGTCTACAACTAGATCCGAGAGGGAGGAGAGAAAAGTCGAGATAAAATTCGGCGGTCGAAGGGAGGCTGATTTACGATACTATCCTGGACCTAAAGCAGAAGAAAAAGGTCAAGGATTGGAGAAGATGCGGAGTATCAGAAGAACATGGTAGATACGCAGCAGAACCAAGATTCGGTTTTGCGGCGATGTGTGAGGAAATGAGAGAGAGAGAAAGAGAAAGAAGAAAGAAAATCAAAGAGAGAGAACCAACAAAACTGAGATAGGTACATAGATGCGGCCTCAGGCTGCGCGGGAGGCGAAGGAAGAAAAGAGAATCGGAGGCTGTTGACCGGGCTTCGAATTCGAAAGGCTTACGCGAGCTCGCAGTGAGGCAGGACGCGGTCCCGCTTGCGTGCCACGACTGCGGTAGGAACGAAAGAGACGGAGAGAGAGATTAAATTGCCGAGGGTACAAGAGAGGAAAGAAGGACTATCGCGCACACACGTAACTGCTCGGCATCGCCCGAATTTCGCAACAGCGGTGCCCAAATGCCATGATATTTTACGAGCGACTTCTTTTGAAATATTATTTAACAGTCAAAGCAGAGTCTGTAATATAATTGCATCATTGTTTTTTTTTATTTATAAAAATTACCGTAATTTTTAGCAGACTTTTTTTAGTTAATAAGAAAAACAGACTTGACAACAAATTTAAATTATTGTCGTTAATTACGGTATATGTTGTCAGGATAAAGAATAGTTGGAGAATAAATTAAAATGTAATGAATAATAATATAAAACGGAAGAACTTTTCCACGAAATTTAATATTAAAATATTGCTTTACTCTATCATTGGTATCTCGCATATAAATTATGCATTATTTATCTATAAAAATTGCATATATGATGTCACGTGTATTTTGTCACTAATGACTGCATTGTTTTGTGAACTATATATCAGTATCTTACTCTAGAAACATTAGACATAGACATATAACGTGATTAAAAGGCTTAAGTAGAATTACATTTATCTTGTTTGCGCTTACCAAGAATATGATAATATTCTCGGTAAGAGAGAAGTGAATTATGTAACTGATACAAATATAGAAGCAATAAACTGTCTCAGTTACGCGAGAACTATAAACATATTATTTATTTTCGTTATTGCAAACGTTCATGTGAGGTCTTAAATAGACATCAGTTTTCGGAAACAAGTAAATTAATTCAGTAAAAATTATTTTCGAGTGTTTTTATTACCTTTAAATTGAAAGTTACATCGGACACCTTATATAAGAAAAATATTGTGTAGAAGAGGATGACAATCAATAAAAAATTAATATATTATATCACAAACGTACAAAAAGGTCATAATAAATTTGTGATACAAATTTTGCATTATAATTAATTTGTAAAAATTAATTGAAAAAAAACCGTAAATTTCTCTCTTTCTCTCTCTCTCTCGCTTTCTCTTTTTCTCTTTCTCTTTCTCGCGACCTTGAATACGTGTATTAGTCGACGAGCTGTGTTGCGGGAGGGTAGCAAACTTTCGTATCGATCCCTGTAGAAACGCAGACCTTCCTCTCCGATTCTGTCTCATTCGTAAAAGCCGTACTGCCAAAACTTCCCTTCATCGGAATGAGTCGAAAATCTAATATCTTTGATGAAGATGAAGGATGAATTTGAGGATGATGAAGAAGACGTAGAAGATCCTTTAATTCTAATATAAATATGTACACGTTTTATATGATATAAAGAACGTGCGTTTTTAATTAAATCAGATAAAACCCGAATTTTTTAAAATAAAAACCGCGGAATACGAGAACGTGCGTATATTTATTATAATTATATGAAAAATATTTTACACATTAGCGCAAAAACACTGTTTGCGTTACATTTGCAATAAAGTTTTTTTACTTTTTCATTGTTTGAGGCGTTTTTTTCGGACACGTCTTTGAAACGATTGATCAAATTACTGTCAAAAGTGTGTAGTACGCATCAGCCAAATCGAGTCGAGTTGGTACGTGACGGCAAGAAACTCTTCTGGCCGTGAGTTAGATAGATTTCAGAAGTCGGCGCATTCATTTCCTTCTAATCAATAAGGAAACTTTCTAATCACGACGTGATCGTTATACTTGAACGCGCGCTTTATATCGTCGCAGCTCTGCTCAGTTTATTGTCTAGTATAAAATAAGCGCTTAGATCGCTTTTTTTGATAAGATTTAATGAAGTTCACGCACGTGCTAATTATTTATATATACACGCGCTTGCTTCCGTAATTTCCGTTCTGTTACCGTTGGGTTCTCAACATATTGGTGTGTGTGTGTGTGTGTGTGTGTGTGTGTGTGTGTGTGTGTGTGTGTGTGTGTGTGTGCTCGAAAATGTATTACGAGTGAAACGGCACCATGAAACATTTTGATTAATTAGCTGAAATTGGACTGAAAAATGATGTTCTTTACAATTAGACTATGTAAGTATGTTTTTTTGTTTAATTGTATGCTTTAGGTGTTCTAATATTGTGATAAATTTTAAAGCTTACAAGTGTTTTAGCGAGTTACTTGTTGTAGAATATTAACTGCTCGTGTGATTATTATTTGTAACTTATATATTTATTTATATTTGAAAAACACTTTTTATATCTTTCTCAATGATAAAGAGAAAAAGAGAGAATCTATAAAAAAAACTTACTTCTCGAAATTGTGTAATTTTATGTTTAATCTTACGTACAATAAAAAATAAATACAACAAAAAACTTTTGCCTAACTCCTTTAATAAGAAAGTTTATTCACACTTGACAAAGTGCGCCAAGTTTGTCGAATTGGTCATAATCTATCCAACTCATAATACCAGACACTTCTCACATTGTACACGTACATATATACTCGTGGGAAGGAATATAGAAAAGGAAAAAATGATACAGGACCAGTTATGGATGATGAAACGTCAACAAACAGAAATTTCTGCTGTTCTATTTTAATTTATTTCGCGGAACAAACACAGGTCGTGATATATTTTATATTATCTGTATTTTCGCAAAATGTGTCTCGCGAAAGATAAGAAGTTGCAAATTATTATATCATATATTTTATACACAGTCACCAACTCGAATACATGTTATTTTTGTTTGTCCGAGAGCTGTCAATTAAATCAAGCTTTCTTGATATAATATAAAAAGTCGATATATTTCCACATTACTTTTATATAACTGGTTCGAGGTCGATCTATCAATCTTTCCATTAGTTGAACAGGTACATAATAATACCTCTCTTTCTAATATCAGAGAGGATGGGGGATCAGTGATTGGGTTTTATAATTTCATTCGCAGAGAATAGTTATTGTGAATGACAAAGTGAAAAAAGCGAATGATAAATGACAAAATGTGTCTCGGTCTTCTATAGATTTAAAAATATCAGAGGATGTTGTTTTGTTCGCTTGAAAAAAAAAAAGAATTGTTTTCCGCAGTTATACTGCTTTTATAATAATGTTCTTAAAATAGACAAACGCAAAAATATTTTCAGCATCATATATTGATGTTGAAAGTGTCTTAAACTTTTATTAAACATTATAAGTTTTAGAAATTAGATGTTTTTCAAAAAATTAATCGGCATTTTAATTTTACAACCCAAGATGAATTTATCGTTATATATTTCATAAGCGTTGCGTGTGTAGAATAACTGCTTGTAAATGAATATTCCCTCTTTTTTTTTTATTTCTTTTTAGGGTACTATTGATTCTGTCCGCGATAGCCTGACGCCATAAACACGGTGAAAGAAACGCAGATGTAATGTAACTTACGCAAAGAAGCGCGGCGGAACATGCGTAGGGAGATCATTCGACTGTATTGTATAATATTTCGCGGACAGCTAACTCTGACTCACAATCTGTCTCGGTTTTCGAAATTCTTCTAACATATCTCGATGATGAAAGACTTGTTTATTGAAGAATATTATCTGCTTGCAACGTGGTAAATTGGTGAATGCGAACAAAGCAGTTTTCAAGGACAGCGTGAAAGATTGGCCGATTACGTCACTGTCCAACAAGGTTTCGTCGGCCTTACATATATTCGGTCGAGCAGATTCGTTTATCATACTTTTTTCGCACGACGGAAACGAAGCGTAGCGATGAGAGAGAAAGAGAGAGAGAGAGAGAGACGCGCTTAATTAGATCTCTAATCGATGGGAGTAACTTTCGACCTCTACCCATTATTTTTCCGTCGGCTTTATGCCGATCGAACCACACACAGATTAAAGTTTATTTCGCTTCTTCGAACCTATTGGCCTCGACATCGCGAAAATGCAAACATTTTGCATAAAATTATACGCAATGCTATTATCCCGCGTATTATTGCGTTCGACGATGATGTTGAATTTTTATACCATTGTTTCTGCGGCTAACTTACATATTTATTGCCTGTCGCGCAACAGGCGAAAGATATTTCTACGCCATTTTGATTACGTAATTATTACATTATTATGACGCCGGAATATACATGTGTGGCGACATGCAAAATGCACGCCGATTTCTTGCTCGCGAGTAAGCTGATTATGTCAGATTGGCCGCAATGTTTTATTTTATTTTGTTTTACAATTATATATTTTATGTGACATTCGCCGGAATCGATTAAAAGGGAAACAGGTACTCTATAATCTATATGCCAAGTGACATACATTTCATGTGTTCTGCGTCATCGATATTATAGTGCATATTTCAATCAACTGTGTTCGCATCCTCTTTACTTGACGGTGATTGAAAACAGACTGTTAATTTCTCTCTGCATTTTTCAAAATCCGATCTCTCTAATGCTATTATTTTAATATGTGCATTTAATATTTTATTGTGCGCGCTATTAGTATTCGCTATAATGCAACTTCGTTACTATTTTCGTTCTTATTTCAAGTGTTAAAATTAACTTCAAAAGTTTATTTTTTGCTCGCGATAATATTGGACAAATATGCATGCCTTGATTTATCCGCTTTTTATCTTTGATGATTAATGTTGCGGTAGATCGCGGATAGGTTTGTACATACGACCGCGCATGCTTGTGCGCGTTATTTCCTATAGCGCGAGATACTTCTAAATCTGTCAGATAGACTCTTTGCCAGATACGCAACGAACAACAAACACCAAGCCAAAGTATCGTCGATTTTCTCTCTCTCTCTCTCTCTCTCCTCTCTCAAGTGATACGTCGAGCGACGACGAATTAATTCGATGCCGCGTTCGAGTAATTAAGTCTTCATTTTCGTGAACGATTGAGCGATTTAGCGAAATCGACGTAGAAACAAATTAGTCGCGTATGCGCGCCGCGGTTTCTATGAGAATCGCAAATTGATTAAATTACTACTTTGGTAGTCTTGATTCGACTTTAAGCTCGAAGAGAGAATCCCGCGTGGCATCCCGACGATGCGCGCCTCAATCCTTTTTAGAGACACCGCATTGTAACAACATTGTAACTGCGCCACCGAACCACACAGTCGTGTTCTATTCACGACAATATGCGTATCCGGCTTGTTGCCAAAAAAGAGAAGCTGTGATTTCACATGTAAATGAATATATGTTGAAGGTGTATGTCAATCGGCACAATATGTTCGCAACTAAGTTATAAAATATCCGATCGAATTTGTAAGTCGATGTAAACGTATTTCTTTAGCACCAACTTATATAATATTTACCTGTATATGTATATTATAATTCTTAATTTGCGCATATCGTATGAATGTATCATAAAAACAATTATCTTGCGTAGAGATATTTCTGTAATCATTTGTTACAATAAACTTTTATTGTAACATTATAAAATGGAAATCAAGTTAAATCGGATTTTAAATAAGATTCTTTTGAATCTAAATTGTTACAAATACGTAAAATCGATAAATAGATGCTGCATATATATCCATATTATTAACATACGAAATATATGCCAACATATTTGTTATATAAAAAAGACTGTAATTTATGGAGATGTGGAATTCACGCATACATTAAGTACAAAAAGTGATTTTCATAAATTAAAGTACACAGAAAAGATATATTTTATGCACTTCTAATTTGTGAATGTCGCTTTTAATCGACCCCTTTTTTGTTACAGCAATCCACGTGCGTCGCGCAACATGGCGGAGAAGCAACGCCGCGACAATCTCAATACCAATATTTCGACGATGGCTGCTCTCGTGCCAATCGTTGCTGGAAGTTCCCGGAGGATGGACAAAATCTCTATCTTGAGATTGGCAGCCGCTTTCCTGAGAACGCAATATAGTAAGTTGCAATCGCTAGATCGTTTTCCTCAATATGCGATAATTTTTATTTGTTTTTTTTTTTTTTTTTTACTACTTTTTAATATTGTAAAGTGTGTTTAGGTCTTAACTATTACACACTATTACTGTTAGTTCATCGAAAAATAAAATTGTTTATTACTGCATTGACGCGGTACATTTTATTTTATTATTGTTGTGATTTTAAACGAGAAATTATTACATGCCATATAAAAGATCAATATTATTCTTGAGATACGAAGTATAGAATATCAATTGTTTGTTTGTTTTTTTAAGTCCGCGATTACACGTGTTGGCAAAGAAAAAACATAATTCGCGATCACGCACGTGCATTATTTACAGCGCTCGGAAGTGGCATGACAAATTTTCTCCCGCCGCAGTTTGACGATTTCGATTTGGAGCAATATTTTGTTGATGTAAGTATATGTTTTGACAATGGATTCGGATAACACCAAACAGATGTTCGGAATTTTTACTTTGTAAATTATTACAGCACATTGTTGATTCCAATGGATTTTTCCTTGTTGTCACTACAACGGGAAAGATTGTCTACGTCAGTCGACATGTGGAACAACATCTTGGCCATGTTCAAGTGAGTGTCGTCTTTATTATTTCTTTGAACTGATAAATACTATATTGATATATATGTACTACATATTCAAGGCGTAAAAACTTTTTGTGGAGTTTGTTCAATGTCAATTTATTTCTTCAACATATCAATATTTCTTGCGTGTTAGCTCTTAAAACCTACTTGTGTTTGTTAAGAGTTATTTATACTTAAAGTTGTTTGTTATGTCATGTGAGTAGTAATCTCGATGAAGTATTTGAAGTATTCACTTTAAAACTATTGAAAGCACTATAGCTATTTATTCATATTTTGCGGAATCTTCTATCTGCGTACCTTTTTTTACAACGGCATATTTATATTGTATAACATTCTCGTCGGCGACAGTGAGAAGGTAAAGGAAGGGAAAAGAGGGGAAACAGAGGGAGAGAAAGAGAGAGAGAGAGAGAGAGAGAGAGAGAGAGAGAGAGAGAGAGAGAGAGAGAGAGAGAGAGAGCAGCTGTAGCACCGACCTACCCTTGTATTCAGGGAGTTAGGAATTATCGATCAAATGAACGCGTGCAACGCAAATACGCTCCCATGGCAACCATGCGCTGTGCTGCCCTCCGCTCCTTTTTCCTCGCGTTACGGTTGAAACGTAACATACCTGCCAATATCTCCGCGTTTATTTCGCGTATTTGTACGCGAGAATTACTCGCGCAATTGCTCGCGAAAAGATTGCAGCGCGCACGCATCTGTTTCAACGCGAAAAATTCCAGCTGTCGCGCAAATGAAGCGTGCAATGATTCCCCGGCTGATAATTATTCATCGGATCCACGTGCAACTTTTCCACAGAAAATTCATACGTTTAATCCGATCTGAATATCGCGGGATGAATTATCCTGACAAAAATGTACGTTTCAATTCGCGGAACAAGAAACCAAAAAGAAATTTTGTTGTGATCTTGCGTAAATATTTAAATAAACAGAAATTCGCACATTTGAAACGTTTTGCATATAATATAATTATTATATAATATTAATGTAAACATTTTATTGATCCAGTGACATATTATGTTGAAACTTTTGCAAACTGTATGAAGTATGTTTTTTACATGTATATTTGTCGCGTTGCACCGATATTAAAATATTACTCGGCAAATTTTGTTCGTATCGCCGTCGTGTTAGAAAAATGAAATAACTGATATTTTTCATGTACATATACATGTACATACATACATACATAGACGTGTGTGTGTGTATATACATGTATGTATATTATATGTACGTATATGTACATTGTATACAGGTGAGATGTAAAATTTAAATTTCCGGAATTGCGGATTTGTGCCAGACGGAAATAAGGTAAATGCTACCAAAAAATCATCGCGCAAAACAGAATATCAGGCCGACTATCTGCTGCAGATATGTTAAGCGGCGTATATTGCAGGCGAATAATTAGCTCGATCGATATTGAGATATATAACGAGTGCATCGCTTTTTGCTGCCTGTGAGCTTTTTGTTTCTGACGACGCAACATCGTCATCCGGCAAAATCAATCTTTTTCTCGGATTAACAAAGGCGTCGCGCAATCATACGCATGATGTTTCGGAATAATATTTTATTTTCTTTCTGAATCGCTACAAATATATGAAGTTGAGAAAAAAAAGATGATATACATATCGATGAGACTCGTACACCATTGATCAAATATTAGATGGTAAATAAATAAAAAATGTGAGCAAAACCGGTACGTGGAATTTTTTTGAAAATGTAGAAATATCACGCGTTAAAAAAAGTATACTATCCGTTTTTTTTAATTTAAATTACTATTGATTTGTTTTTTTTTTTTAATTTATGTCTTTTTTATTGCTAAAAACGAAGACGCAAGTAAAAGTGAATAATTAGGCAAAATGGTGAAATGACCAACCTGAATGTCGTAATAAAAAGTAAAAAAGACAAACAGAATAAAAATGTTGACGTACGGCTCAGTGAATATTTACGAGTAAAATCTGAGAATCGTTACTCATAAAAGTATCCTACTGCGCAGAAAGTATTATGATCAAATATTTTCCGAGATTCTTATCATTAATGACGGGAATTTGACTGGAATCTTCAATTAAAAGCTGAATCGTGAGTCTATGAAAGATTTCTTTGATAATTTCTTTGAAACACAAAGATGTGATCAGAGATGTACTTACGAATTGATGATGTATTAATGATCCGCATTTTTCTTTAAATTCACGAACTGAAATTTGCTGAGCCTCTATGCTGACTACATCAATCGCGAAAATGTAATGCATGATCGAGTAAATTATGATGTAAATCTATAAAAGCAGCATTTTCACCTTGATACGTATAAACGAGTATGTATATACGAGTTTTTTTGCGTTTCGCGAAGTCTACCGATTTCCACGGCTAAATTGAGCGTATTAGTTGGCGAAAGAGTCCTTTTGTGGTGTATAAGGATCGTATGGACCTTAACGATAGCCAAGCAACTAAATTTAGCGCTTTTGGAAGAAATTGGAGACGTAGATTATTACCAGTGACGCAAAAAGCCTTCGAGGTTTTTCAAGACCCAACTCGATGAGAATATTATAGACAACAAAAGGAAGTATATACTTGGATCTATATCATTATTATCAAGAGATTAAGAAGGAAAAAGCCAGTTTGAATAAATATTTTTAAACATTGTTGCAATTGTAATTCAGGATTAAACATATACATGCATGAATAGAATATAAATAGGTATCTTTATTTTACGATAGTTATAATCGCATTCGACTTTGCGTTCTTTATTTAAATGGTTTAATAAGCTATCATTGAATGCATGTCTTGTGCGAGAAAACTTTGCGAGTTAATTTGTTTTTTTTTTTTTTTTTTTTTTTTTTTTTTTTTTTTTTCCGTAATTGCCTTGAACAGTCATGGAGTACAGTACTATTTTTTTGCCATTTATTTATAGAAACCGTGTAGACCTTCCGACCACTTATAATTTAATGCACTTATCAGATTGAATTGAGTACGTGTCAGACTCTGATCTCTCTCAGGAAACATATTAGAATTCTAAGAATTTAAACTTTTGAAGACCAAATGTTACGTAACGGTCTTTCTCGGGAAACATATCGAATACGGGCGCCTATATAATTCCAGCCGTGCTTGGAGGGTTATCGCCCTTCTATTTGCATTCAAGGCTATCACACGCACATTTCGGAATTGCTTAAAAAAAAAAACCGAACGTATGACGAAAGAAGACAATATTGGCTTCAGAACAACAAGAAGAAAGAAAATTTCACAATGCAATTTTGACAAAAAAAAAGGATAAAATCAATTAAATGTCAAGGATTCGTTTGAATTACGGAGAGACATATCTCTGGGAGATTTCAACGCATGTATCAAATTTCTGTTTCGCGAAATTTGACATTTCAGAGGTTGTTTGAAATTTTATTACTTTCTTATTTCCTCGCTCTTTTGCCTGTCTTTTATTATGTAATAAAGCGTTGAGAAGTAAAATATTTTATGCGTCATTGCTCTTTCAAAAAAAAAAAAAAAAAAAAACTCGTGCGCGCTACGGGTTATCACTCTTCCTGTCATCTGGAAGTTGTCTTTGTCTTTCTTCAAGAAAACAATAAAGAGGGCGAACGAACGGTAGCGGTAACACCACACACGTACACGTCAAGGATAAAAGGTAAAAAAATGTCCGTGCTATCGATCGCGCGCGCGTTTGCCGGTGGCGCTCCAGATTCAAGCGGTAACGATAATTCGCCACTCTGCTGTAACGAATCAGCTCTTGGAAGCCACCCGAGTCTTTCTCATTCTTTTTTTTTTCTTTTTCTCTTTCTTTTCTGTCTATCTGTTTCCCTTGTACTCTAAGAGAGACTGACGATAAAGAGGCGAAAGAGGAGCAAAGAGGGAAAAGGTAGTAACGGCGGGAGTTGTTTGCGCGAGCGTGGATTTGTTCTTATTTTTCAAGAAAGCATTCACAATCAGGCTGTATTGTTCTCAAGGAGAAACCGCCCGCCGCGAAAACGAGCGCCGACGTTGTCACGTGCACCACCAACGTCATCGAGTTCCTCGACATATCATGACACGATGCGTGGAAGATACTACTTGCGATAGGTGGCTTCTTATAGAAGTAATCTTCTGCGAAACCTTTTTGTGAAAACCGTGACGATTCTGTTTTTGAGAAAAAAATAAGTGATGCATACAAGAGGAGGAGTATGAAATCGAAATAGAGTGGCAGTTGTCATTTTGATGTTGGCGCAACGTCGATCGTTCAAAAACCAAAGCTTGATGGAAAATTAGGTTTTGTTGCGATCATGGAGATGTATATATAATTGAGACAAATATAAATATTAATTTAAACAACGACGAGAATGAAAATACACATTGCAGCTTTATCGAAATAGTCTCGATCAATCTCACATAAAAATATCGATTTCTCCATTTGAATTAAAATAACATTTAATATGTATCAAATCATGTTAAAAGAAACAAAATTAATTGATGAAAAACAAAATTTAAAAATCCTCGATAAATTTGATTTTACTAACGTTTATCGGCTTTATCTTGAAATTGGATTTTATCAGAAATACGAAATTTTCTTCAATATTTTGCAGAACGAAATGTTGGGTCAGTCTTTATACAGCTTCGTTTATCCCGAGGATCACGACGAGCTCACGCGTAACCTTTCGACCGAAGACACGCAGTCGACGACGGCGAAGGATAATATCTCGCAGATAACGGAGCTGACGCACGATAACAACTCCAGTTCTTCTGAGGACTCGACAACGAATCACAAACCGAACGAAAGGCTAAAGTTCTTTCGGGAACAGAGACGGAACTTTTCAATTCGCCTAGCACAGCGCACCGTGTCCAAGCGCAATACCACACAGTACGAGTGTTTCGAAATCTCGGGGGTGCTCCGGCTCGCGGACGCCTGCAAGAAAGCGGATCTCAACGGAAACAAGGGAAAGTATCGAGGTGAGTTCCAAATCTCGTTCCTCCAAACTTACTCTTGGCGAAGAAGCTAAAGTAGCGCATAACAGCTTTAAAACTTCTGTTAATATCGGATGGATCTCTTCTCTTCGCGTGTTATATTTAGAAGATGTGAAAATCAGATAAAAAGAAATCAGCGTTAAAATCTGTTGAATATTTAATTTTTAATTTCAAGTTACAGCTGAATTTTCTAGTCTTACATCATTTCGCGCGACTTTGAATTCAGTTACGATTTAATCGATTCCAAATAAGGTTTTCAGTCGCATTATTGCATTTTACCTCGTCGCATATAATGCGCGCGCGGTTGACAATAAAACCGTTTTTATTATAAAAGGGATAATTCTATCGCGCGAGCGCTGTCGGTAATAGACATTCCTTCGCATAAAAGCAGCAATATCGTGCTTCATTATGTATTCTATGTGAAACAGTCTGTAAGCGAGTGAAAGGAGGACTTTGCGCGAATTTCGCACGGGACGACGTACTGGTAAGGAAAGGAGAGATCGATGATTTTGTTTTATCACGACACGATTGAAATTCGTGGCGCGGGTTTCGAAACGAGTATTGCAAATATTTACACCGCTGTATTTAAATTTAGATCTTCTCGCCGTCCGAGAAGAAGAGAGACGCATAGACGCAGTCACGAGCGTTCAGCGCGTACCATATTCTTTATCTGTTCCTCTTAGATCATACCAGAAACACGCAACACGCATGTGTATGCATGTGTTGTGCATACAATATTATTGTTTGGAGATGCGTTCGAAAACAAAGTTAGACACACGTGCTTAACGAAGCTTATTCGCGAACGTCTTACGGCGCAAAAATACTTCTCTCGGTCTGTCGAACGCGCGTCGCTTTAGAGCTACAAGTTCTTTGATGTAACTCGAATCAGCTTTTCTTACGGTGAATATTTAATGAAAAGTCAATATTTTACTGTAATTTCGCACTTCTGGAATTATTTGAGGTGAAAATTGAGCTTTTGCTTTGAGCTCACTGAAGAAAAAAATAGAATTTTATCGTATTTGCATTTTCGCAAGTTTTCTTTGCAAAATTGTCTTCCAACATCTCATCTACAATTCGAGACTCAATGTCGATTAAAAGTGAACATTCGTTACTTCTTAAAAATTATTGCAGCTCTGTTTCTCGCTCGATTATCTATTTTCGTAAACAATGTTCGTTTTATCGATTTAAATATCATTTCCCAGTATGTTTACGACGTTTCCGCGATCGTAAATTTGTTTCTGAAATGCTTTACTTCTGTCCTTCAACTCGAAGAGTGATTGCATCCGGTTGTTTACTGACCTTAGCTCGAATCGACGATTTTGACAGAGACCAGCACCAGCAACGATATTGTTTTCGCTGGCATAGCGACCCTACCGAAGAAACGGCCCACCGAACTGTCGATACTGGATATCAATAAGGACGAGTACGTGACGAGGCATTTGGTCGATGGTCGTATCATTTATTGTGATCACAGAATATCTCTTATCGCCGGCTACATGTCGGAAGAGGTATCGGGCGAGAATGCGTTCAAATACATGCACAAGGACGACTTCAGATGGACAATGATCGGCCTACGTCAAAGTAAGACTTTTGAATAAGAAATTGAATATAATTGTTTTATACATTTGTGTATATAAGCTACTGATGATTAATACGATTTGCAGTGTACGATCGCGCTGAAACATACGGCTCGTCGTGCTACAGATTGTTCACGAAGAACGGAGGTTTTATCTACTTGAAAACTCACGGCTATTTGGAATTTGACAAAGACACTCAAACGGTGGAGTCTTTTGTTTGCGTCAATACATTAGTATCGTAAGTACATTATTACATATGTTAAATGCAAGATAAACCGAATGTGCGTGAAGTTATCGACATTGAAACGGTAAATACAAAACGAAAATGTAGTCATTTAGTTTTGTTTATCTTTCTAATCGCAAGGTAATTATTACTCACAATGCGAAGAAATTTTTTTGACAATATTGAAACTAATTGATTGTAAACGCAAAATTTTGTGTTGTTCCGAGAGAAAAAAAACGTTCTTTAAAAGTTCTACAGCAAACGCATATCTACATTGAGCAACATTTAGCAATGGGGAAACTTTGTGTGCAGGGAAGAGGAAGGCATAGAGCTCATGAAAGAGATGAAAGTAAGATTCTCCGCGATTGTGTCATCGGCCAGCAAGAATCTGATTCTCGATAGTATGCCGTCGACAGAATTGGTAAGTTTAATCGAACAAATAAGATGTTCTCGCTCGTTACTTATATTGTGCGCAAAATTCTGAATAAGAAGTTTATTTTAACGATTCCGCTCTCTTTCGATTGTTCAATTAGAACTGCAACATATCTTCTCGTCCAGAAAGCAATCTTGAGACGACGCAGAAGATCGAAGACGCCATTAACCAGCTGATCAGCGATCTACCTTCGCCGGCCGTGTCGGAAGATTGTTTCTCGCCCGCGCCCGCGCCAAACTCGCAGTTCGTTAAAGCTGTTATGTTCTCCAATAGTATGCCACCGGCGGCCACGCAGGCCAAGGAAATCGGCATCAACAAGATTGATCGCTATGTTTTCAATGGCAAACGCAATCGGAAGTTGAGCCAGGACTCAAACGATCACACGATGAACAAGTCATTCAATCCCAGCAGTGCGGAGCAAAGTCCGATTTCAGACATAGAGAGTCCAAAAGTGTCCGGAAAGAATCTGGCGATGCTCGACTTGAAAAACACTCATATTCACGACAACATTCAGAGCGCCAGCATGTCTCTGCAATCGAACATTCTCGTTACTAATAATACAAATCCTTACGTTTCTTGCAATTCTGCATCGTGTCGGAACGTCCCTCAAGCCGTGAACGTTCTGAAGCAGGAAAGGATAGAACAACACGTAACATGCAACATGAACATGTCGCCGAATTCTGTGCAGGAAAGCATTAGAATGGAGCAGAAGCCTGAGACGTTTAATAATCGTATGATAAAGCAAGAACCGTCGGTGCTTCAGTTCGACGACAATACAAACGACAGTTCGGTCATTTCATCGGGATTGACCTCTCCTAATATCGAAACGCATAATCGCGGACCGTTAAAGAGAATATGTGACGACGACATCGCAGCGACGCACAATAAAAGGCGGTCGAACGACGTGTGCGCGTCGACGAACGATATCGGCACAGCAGAACAGCCGAACGCTTCCTACTTGGAATGCAAGATCTACGCGACCGAAAGTCCGACTTTCTCGGCAAGTTTGAATCAGTATAATGATATCAGCCCGCAGCCTCTTCTGGTAGAATCGCCTAACTCGAGTTTGCACGAAGTCACAGCGGATAGCTATCAACCAAGTACAATGCATTCCGACGACGAGCAATTTCACGACATTGCATTGCTTTCGAATCCGGAAGTTAAAAATTCAGGTATTACAATTAACAATCTCGTAGCGTTTATTAACAAAATATTCAATTTTATCATTGTTTTATCATTGAATAATTATATGCATTCATAGTTTCTACATCTTCGATACACATGTTTTTCTGTTATAGAATTGATAATGAAGTTCTTTGATCATCTTCATACCGAACCTGTATCGAACCTGAACTATGAAAGTGAGCATTTTTGATTTTATACAAGCGATTGATATCTGAAACGACGCATAGATAGCAACAGTAGTTACATTACATTGCTGTTGTCGTTGATAAGTTTTATTTTTTAGAAGAACAAATGTCAAACGCTCATTGTCCCACGTAGTATTTGTGCAACAGCTTGTCAACATTTATTTAGTATCGATGACTTTATTGTTGCTCGAAAATTTCTTTCTACCGATGCTACTGTTGTTGTCATTTCGAGTACTTATCAATCGCTTCTCGTATATATTGTTTTAAAGTTTACATTCAAATTTACTCTGATTTATATCTTGTTTAAGGTTTGAATAAAGCAAAAATGCAGCAATTTTTTTCTGCCGATGTAAGTACATTACAAGTTCAATTGATTTTAAAAGTTTAAAAGTTTAAGGTTACAAGACCAGATTTGGAACAGAAATTAATTTATATCGCAATATGCTTCTAGCAAGTGTTCAATGATGAAGTAAAGCGCACGTTTCGTGACTTAGCAGACAAAATAGAGTGGAGCGAGTCTCAACTCAACGGATTGAGGGAGCAGTTCGCAGATCGACTTTTCAGCGCCCAGCAAAGAGAGAACTTGTCACAGTTACAAGTACGTATTCATACTATTACTATTCTCATGATGATATCGCAATGTCATATGTATGTGATTACATGTTATCATACTATATGTATATATATTTGTTATTTTTCTAGGCTGACCATAATATGCAGAGGCAAATGCTCAGAAATTTACAACATGAACATCGTCAGATAGAATTGAATACAAACCACACCCGTGGAGTGTAAAAAGTAGGATTGTTTTGCAAATTTGATTAAAAAACATCCTTGAAAAGCATCCAAAGCGAGCTTAATAGAATATATTCTCCGAAATTAAGCAGAGCAGACTTCAAGAATCACTAGGAGACTGAATTAAGAATCGGCGTAATTCGTATAATGATGAATTTATAGTGTTCTGTTATATGTTCCGGAATTTTGTTGCTTCCGAATTATCGATCTCAAAAAGAAAAAGAAAAATTTGCGATTTTTTAGTAATCGTCGTAAGTACAGGAACAAAGTTCACATCGGCTTACGTCAATATGCATCAGATAGAGGTGTATGTGAATTCACTCACTTTATTTGAAAACGAAAACTCGCTTGAGGCACTGGTAATTCGTATCGTCAAGTTTGTTTGGGTTCGGATTTATTGATCAAAAGTGTAAGAAATCCAACGAAGAGACATCGAAGAAAAGAACTTGCACAGACTAGTCAAACAATTGACGTGTACAAAGTGGTTCTTTTTCTGTGTTTTTTCTCTTTTCTTAATTTTTGTGCGACCAAGAAGAATTGTTACATGTATTGCTATGTGAAAAAGTGCGTTTCGCTCGCTAACAGATCGTGCAGATCGCACAAAAGCGAAATGGTTTGTTGTGGAACGACAGTCGCATCTCAGGCAGATCTCTTATACGACGACCGACTGTTACGCAGTTGGCGGTTTTCAAATTTTATGATAAATAGACTTGTATATACATAAGTATACACATTCAATTTTAACGCAGCAACGTTGTGCGGTACTTTCCTCGCGCTAATTTAATTGCTCGTCGCAAGACCGGCTGAGCTTAAAAACTACCTCTGTGGTTATGCATGTATCGGATGGATACAAAACCAGTTTTTATTCTTATCGGTTATAATTGCAAACGCTGTGTATGAAGGATTAATAATACTCAAAATATACTGTTTATATATAATTTTTTTATAACTTGAAAATTATACTGTTGTAAAATGCGAAAAAAATGAAACATTGATTTGGTGATTTTAATAATGCTTTTATTTCATCATGTTTTAATTTTTGTAATTACTGATGATAGTAATTTTATTTTTTTTTTTAATTGTATATATCTGCGCGCGTGTGAAAGAACAGACACAAGACATTTGGAACTTATATGTGTAGGGTTACCATACGTTTTTTTTTTTTTTTTTTTTTTCTTGAGGATTGAAAATCCAATTACGTGTTATAAAAACAATAGAAAATATATACAATGTAAATTAGATCATTAAAACTAGGCCTTTCTTTTTTCTTTGGTACCTTTCCCTTGCGCAGTTAATATTACCGCATTTACGTGTCTTTTATATGTACTTTCGCTACATTCTCTTCAACTGTGGTAACCCTAGATGTATATCTCCCAATTTTTATTACACATTATTGCGTATTATCTAGTATCTCATCAACCTTCACTTTTTTAACGATTTCCATGTTGCGCGAGGCCATCAGTATGTCGTCTACGTAAACTGCGATTAAAACCAGTACTTCTTCTTGCCTTGTATAGACAAAGAGGTCAACACTTGTGGGAATTGTGCAAAAGTTCCGCAGTTTTTTATCTAGTCTCGCGTACTAACAACGCCTGATATAGTTCGTATATGGCTTTTCTTGAAAGACAGACCCTATTGTCGAGTTGAAGTTCGTCAATCATCTTCTTGGCTGTGGTAGAAACCTATTTATTGTCTCACATTGAACAATTAGCTCTGACGTCCTCCTCGGTTTTATCTAAATGATTTTGTTTTATCCTGGCCTTGTTATCCATCCAATATTGTGTTATCCATCCAATACTGCGCGAAAGATACATATATTAACAATGAACGCTATTTTTGTTCTGTTGACGATTGAGCTCTGCGTTAATGAGTATCGCGTAGCAGCGCGATAGCAAACGCGGTTGACTTTTATATATGTACGTGCTACAATGCATATTAAATACGCATGCAATCATATTTCTTGCGATTACTTAACGCCGCTGGTCAGCGTGAATAACGAGCATGTAATAATTGTCTATCGTACGTGTTTATTAAGAAATATAAGTCTGCGAGGAATATTAATATACAAAAGAATGACCGTGTACACTTGAAAAATATTTTCGAGCACCTAAACGAATTTATAAATTCTCACTCAAATTTTACGCACACGTATATAAGACTGGTCTTCTACAAGTGCAAGTGAGTTAAACACTCATTTTTTTTCGTTTCTTTAACAATATCCAATTAGGCATCTAGAATTATAATATTGTTACCTGAATTTTCGCGATGTTCTTCTCGCGTTAGATAAAATTCAATGTTTTTTTTACATGTATATTAAAATAAGATTGTGCAAACAAACAAAACGAACTTTTTTATCGACTTAATAAGTTATGTGAGTTTTTCATGTTTCTACGTGCTTTGTTATTATCGTGCGTCTATATACGTGGGGCTTGGAATTTTGTCGCCCAACTTGTCAAAACACAATGTACATATTAATATAATAATAATATACACTTGCGAATACACGCAGTGTCATATATACGTACAATAGAGCACGGATAATTGTAGTTCACGATTTAAGACCGTATCGCTTATTTGTAGAAGAGAAAAGAAAGAGTCATTTATAAGAATAAATAAAGTTTTTTCTTGCGACATCGAGACAGCTATAAGAGAGGCAGCTACAAGATCGAACGTGACAAAAATCGGGCAAATATTGCTCGATTTAATTAGTTTAAAGAGTTTATTGTTAAAGCGATAATTTAACTGTTTAGTGATACATGTGCAGTGGACGGGTAGTTCATTTCTTTCTTTGATCAAAAAGAAGAAATGAACGGAAGAAATGACATGTGGACATTTTATCAGTGCTTTATTGTATGTTTATTACTATATATAGACTGTCTGAAAAATTTTAATACAGCTGAAGTTTTCACACTTTGACTGTGTCAAAATTGTTTTAGACACCCTGTATATTGTAAACAATGTTGTTAACGTGATTTTAATGTCATATTTATTACAAAAAGTGGAATTGTTAGGCGGTAAAAGCCTCTCTAGCTATGACTGTTATGTAAGTGCAATGTCAGAATTGTAAAAGGTAGTTTTGTCTTGTCGTTGTCAGTCTTATCGATAGAAGGGGCTTTGATTGACATGTCAGTTATTCGCCATCAATAAGAATCTGCATTTTTTTAATGCAGAATTTCGCCACCGAAAGAAGAACCGGAATATCTAATAATAGTGACGTAATGAAATTTACATTGCATAATATCAATAAGATCGCGAGTAGAAATAAACTGTCTCTTAACGTCACGTCATTCTCTCTCACAGTCTCATATAGTACAAAGGACAAAGCTAATACTGTCTGTGTATACTTCTCATTTTCTTTACTTTTCTTCTTAAGTTGTCGTCGTGCTATCGTCAGTTTGTGATCAGTGTTATGAAAATATTTTCTATTGCGAAAATTATCGTTGTGGTTTCGAGCATGAGGAAAAACTACTATTAATTGTACATTTGAAAATATTTTTGTAATATTTGCAAGCACGAAAATTATCTGAACCAGGCATTATCGTCTATTAAGAATTTATTAATTGTCAGAAAACGAAAAGATTATCTTTTCTTTTACATTTTCTTCGATAGATAAATCATGTGCACATATAAGTTTTTATAAGATAATAATATATGTACATATACACACATATATATGAGAAGAAAATATATAAAAAATACAAATACTTCTCTGTGATTGAGCCGTGTACGTAGAAGATATTCTTGCAACAAAAAATCGAGAAACTAAAAAGAGATTTCTCTAAACTATATAATTAAATTTAAGACAACTAAGAAAAACACAATAAAAACTATCACTTGATATCTATGTAAAATATTAAAGATGTGAATCTTTAATATTTTATGGATATCAATGCAACACAGACAGACAGCTCTACGGTTCATTATATGTTAAGATAAAAGTTCTTATACACCACTGTGTAAATATCTACATTATATTTTATACTCTCTGCTCTAATAATTGCATATAAATGATTTTTTTTTTTGTAGGAAAACTGAAAGCAAACCAACCGAGTTAATGATTATGTAGATTCTGGCACGTCTTTATACGTATATGTATTCCGCACTTGATATATGTATTTATATTTACATAATATTATGTATGTATATATATTATATATAAAATGCGGAATGTAACGCATATTGATGACATTTGCTTTTTCTACAAGGATAAAACCGTTGTTTTGTAAAAATCACGAGACAAACAAATATCTTGTAATTTTCTCATAGATTACATATACTACTACGTTACGTCAAAAGTCAAATGTGTACTTTTCTACCTATTTAATTTGATTTGCGACCAAATCATATCGAGTCAGGATACATACATGCAAAATTGTATAAATAAACTTCGATTCACTCGCTTGATAGTAAAAAAACCTCATTTTAATATTATATTCCGAATATCACTATATATTAATGATTCTCTCTTTCTTCTATATTAACGAGAGAAGACATTTTTAATTCTCTCATGATGACGGATATCGTGTGTAGAACATACTGCGCGCGTAATAAGAAAATCGTGTGTTCTTCACAGAATAACATACAACTTAGCATAGACAAGATGCAAAAAAAAATAGTTTATACTTACGTCTTATATAAGGGGTTGCTCACATATATGTTATATAAATAATATTCTCATTATTTTGATCTTCTGAAAAACTGGGACAATTGCATGTGAATTGAACACGCGCACGTGAATTGCTTCTCGAACGAGTCTAAAGCCGGCCAATAACTGTATAAATGTCGCAAATGTGTCACAACAAGAACATGTTTGTAGAGAATATTTCTAATATAGTAGTTTCGGTGTTCGTTTGTTATCTATTCAGCAACTTTGTGTAAATTCCAGTAATACTATGTACTATATTACGTACAGAACGCTGAATGTGATTCGTGTTTCAAAACAATCTGGTAAAGAAATCCACCGCCAAGTTATCTTATGATTTTGTCAGCCTCGAAGTAGTTTCTATTCTACGTATTTTTCAATGCAGAAATATTTTTTTGCAATATACTATACATAGACAAAACAAATATGTAAGTTAAAAAATGAAACATATCTCTTGAAACATATAGAATCAAGATTTTAGCGGATCGATTATTAGATGATTTAATGTTGACGTTGAATTAATTATCGTATTTTAGAAACTGCTTTTTACAACATTGAATACTAAAAGATATTGCGAATTAAAAACGGCTATAAGTATTTTAATTTTCTTTAATTGGAGGTGGATGGTACTTGCCAAGAAACTGCAAAGAAAATATCTATTGGAGAGGCGGACACGCGTACATTGTTAATCATCGCATAAAAAAATCAAAGAGTTATGAAACTGCTTTACAGTTTGGTGGGAAATAACGTATATTTTTGTCTGACACATAAATTATATATGGCGCGGAATGCATACGATAACCGGTAAAATCTGTAAAAATAAAAAAGAATGATCTTTCTAGATGGAGTTTTTGGCGAACGATAAAAATTTTAATGATTTGATGCATAATCTGCATAAAACCTCGTCTACTTATCACTAAATATTAATACGAAGATATACGCAGGCAAATATAAAGAAAGAAAAACAGAAAAACTTTTGTATTTGTAACTAATGAAAAAGAATATATATATATATATATGTATATATATACACATAATAGAAAAAATTATGTATATGTACATATATATGTATTGTGTCAAGACTGAAAACTACGTGTAGAAGGTGAAACATTTTTGTAAATAAATATTGCCTGAAAGAAATATATATATACATATATATATATGTAATAATAAATTATGTAATTATTGTGTAAAGTCAATCGTTTTTTCATTTTTCTTCTCTTATTTTCGCTTTCTTTCTATTATCTATTTCTTAATATTGAAAAGAAATAGATCGCACAATGCTGTCAATAGTTTTCTTTTTATTAAGATTCATAAAATAATTTTAACATATTTGTAAAATAATCGTGGAACCAATTACAAACGTAAAGTCTTGAAAATCTCGTTACATATTGGATACAATTCGGTTTGATAGTGACATGAGAAAATAACAGAAAAGCCACCGCATTACAAAACGGTTTTTCAATGAAAGGCACACGTGTAAATGTTTTTTTTTTTTTTTTTTTTTTTTTTGATTTTATTCAATAATACCGCGTATAATTCGAGTCATGTATGAGATTCGCACTTATCTATCATGCACCAAATCCTAAAACAATCCTAAAGCACAACGTATTAGAGCTCGTATTGTCAGAGAAGACATCTGTGTAAATTGACAAGACTCTCGCATGATTTGTGCAGGAAGTACGAGATCTTACGCGAGATTTCACACTTACTAAAATGCTCGCTGTGGTTTCAATCTTCTAATACCGAGATATCATCGATGATATGCACAATTTTTGACAATTTTATCACTATTGACGAGCGATAAATATTAAAAACAAATTACAACTGCAATTAATTTAACCGTTTCGTCCGTTAGCCTCGCGTTCGATATTAGAAGTTCGAGACCAGTGCAATTTGTTTCGCATGCAAGACATGCTCTGCACACGCAATGTCCTGACGAAAGGCAGTGGAACAACAAACATAAAGACAAATACAGTGATAAATAGTGATCGATGATAATATTGCTGATGTACATCTCATTTTTCACTCTTACTCTCGTCATCTGCGTGTTTACGAAAATACATGACACTTGCAAACTTGATATTTCACAAGCATGGGTAGAGTTTTCGCGATTGCGCGATTGCGCAATAAACGTGTTAACATACAGAGGCCAATGTGCGTTTTTTTTTTTTTTTTTTTTTTTTTTTTTTTTTTTTTTTTTTTTTTTATGCGACGTCTTTTTCGACATCGGAAATTTAATTAGAGTACAAATTTTTACAGTTATTGCGGTACAACGGAACTTGACAATCGGTGATTCTACCGCAAAGAAAGATAGAAAAATAGACGAATCTTCAGTGACGGCAACGCGCACCGCAGAAACATCGTTATCCTTCAACAATAAGAACAGTACAGTCGGAAATTTGTATTCTAGACTAATGTTGCTACGAATTGAAGAATGTTATCTTTTTTTTTTAAGCAATATTCGCGCCAAATATTAAACGTTAATTTCATATCGTATATGCTACGATTTTCACTTTTCGTCAAACTTCATGAATGATTCAACGCTATTGTCGTTTTCTTCTTCTACGTGTCGCTAAGCAAATTACTTTGGTCGTAAAATCGAGATTTTTATGTAGGAATAAGTCTGTTCTCGTTATCGATAATTAAATATGCGTATATAAACGAGCTACACCGTACATTCTATTAGGATTTCGAAAGAACGAAATCTAATCTCGAAAGGCATTCTTCTTTTTATATCTTCCATTAGGAAATCATGATGTTAACCGTCTAATTGCCAAACTGCTTCTCGGAAATTTAAGAATTTAATATTTTTTAAATTTTATATATTCATTTGCGTGTGTTTGCGATGTGTGCTGATTTAATTGAAATCGTTTTGATGTGATATAAATTATGAAACAGTTTAGCTAAAATATACATGTTATAACGTATATTGATACATTTATTATTGTAAAAATCAATTTATATACTTTTACTTAATTGATATAGCATAAAAAATAAGAATACGATATTAAATTTATATGAAATGTGATATTTTCAGTTAGGAACATTGGCGGTTAAACGGTTAAAATAATTTACAACGGTCGATCTGTCTTTCAAAAACTGTGAATAAATGTTCGCGTTTGGAAAAACAGATCAATTTCCAGCGACTGTTAAAGCGTCCGCATTTGTCTACTCAGTCGATTTTTTCACTACTACTTCGATAATACAAACTTTCTAGCAGTGAACATATAAAGAAAAGAAAACTCTTCGTCACACTGATAAAAGATTGTTTTTGTCACAACAAATTAAAATTAGTTTTATTATTCAAAAAACGTTTCTTTCTTTCTCTTTCCCTGTTTCACATACAATATTATGTGGAATAAAAGTCACATGCACGTAATAGAAAAACAACAGCAAGAGACAAATAGAAAAATAAATAAATCAGTAACAAAGAATTGAAAGTCTGTCGTTACGTTTTCCAAAACAAAAACGCTTGATACATATTGATATACATATGTTCAGTTATATATATAAATTAGATGTTTGATTCGCGTTTATTATTTTATATCTACAACTAGCGGGCAGTATATACAGGGGACACAACGAGGGGAAATGGAGATTCATTCATTTTCTTTTGCAGCCGTTCGTCACCGAGACCACTTTATTCAATGTAGATATCCTCTATCGGAAAAGCAGTTTCGATGAATTTCGTGTAGAATCGATGAAAAGCGCGTCTGAAAGAAGAGATCAAAAAACGAAAATAGATCCTTAAGTTTTTACTCGTGATCCGCGATAAATTAGTAATGAAATTAATTTATAGTCAAATGATACAATAAAGAGAAGTCTCACCCGACAGCTTCGGCAACGGGTCTCGTGGATTCCTGACCGATAAACACGTGGCAAGCGAACCTTTGCAGAGTTGGGTGCTTCGTGATAAAGCCGAGATAGCGATGATCACGAGGGTGAAACGCGCAAAATGACACATTCTTCAGCGAGTAGAAATAATCGTGACAGGGACCCTGATTTTTCTGCAAAGTTGTATTGAAAAATGTACGTAGTAAAAAAATTCGAAAATTGTTTTATTAAAAAAAGTTTTTATATTTAAAAGAAATAATTAATTGACTGCAAAGAAAAAAAATTTACCCGTGGTTTACTTCTGTCAACCATTCGGAGACCCTGATCAGACACTTCCAAGATGCAGCTCTGTGAAATGGGAGGATCTTGCGTTGAGTTGCGAAGGATTCTCCGCACAGCTTGGCAAACTACTCCCGTGCCTTTGTGCGCGTGAGTTTCTACCGAACCGAGATAACCGAGAAGATATCTCTCCCTCTTGACTTTAGGCGCGGTGGGATCAAAGTCACTGTAGTCCATGTCGACCGCGTAAGCCGACGGAAAGATGCCTTGTCTGCCCGTCCTCAGGTTCACACCTGATTGTAAAGAAAAAAACATTTTATTGATATTTTCTGATTTAAAAAATAACGTTAGTACAACACTGTCACTATTTTTATCTTCAACTATCTCACACTTTTGAAAAAATTGATATTATTCCCAAAATAAAGAATTAACCGGTTGATACAGTAATTAACAATACTGTATCAACCGAATGAATCAGATAATTATTATTATTTGAAATTGATATCCCACGCACCTTCGCACCAGAGGTCGTCGGCTTCTTTTTGCACGTATATGGGGTCTCCGATTTCAAGATCAATTTCGTCGTGATGTCGCGGTATGAACTTGTGCAGACCTCGATGGGTAGCCTCGAGCAGCTCTAGCTGAGTGAACGGCACGCCTCCGCTTCCTTGAAAAAGCCGTAAGTCACTATTGTCTCCTTTCACCCCAGTTCCGATTCGTTGAAACATAACGATCGGTTTATTCCGCTGTACTCTACCTGGTGTGCTGCTGGGTGACACCGAGTCTGTGTTCTGCAAAGTGTTGCACGGTATGGGCGACACGCTCTTCGGACCGTTTTCCGGGGAATGAGCGGTAGAATGACCGCTGTCGGTGGCCATCCTCTCGCTGTCGGGAGAGCTGTCCTCGTGGCGGAGTCTGGGGTGACACTTCCTCAAAACAAGATGGGGCCGAGTCGAAGTCGAGCCGGTGGCTGCGCTCAACTCGTCCGCCAGCGAGGACGACGTTTGCATAGACGTCTGGCACATGGGCAAAGCTGAAATGATCCCAATAAAGTTATCTATTAAATTTCGGTTAAAGTATGGATCCTGATAAGAACTTATTTATCGAAACACACACAGATTCGCGCGTGACTATATTTACACAAACGTCACTATTTTATTAAATAGTATTTAATAAAATAAGTGCGTCCTAATTCGCGAGACGATCGATTTGTTGTGACTGCGAATAGAAGATATCGCTCAGCGACGTGTGTTTTTTATAGAACTGATGTGAGTGGACATGTGAGTGGACATCTGGATTTTCTTTCATTGCGGTCGACAACATGGTCGGTTTCTCGATCGTCATTGATACATTGACGCATTGTGACAACGGGCGAAAGTGATACAGCCTATCGCGCAGAACACAATTAATGATGTATACAGTTTTGCTTACATTTCTTTTTCGGAATTTCTGGCAATCTTCGGCGCTTGCGCTCGCCGCTTCCAGGTCGATTGGCCGGCACGTGCTCCGGCGTAGGCCAGGAGCTCAAACTAGAACAAGAGTCGCCGACGTCGCTGACGACGCTGTCCCGGCCCCCATTACCGGTGGTGCCGCCCCCGCCCGGTCCTGGTCCACCGTCGCCTACCGATCGACCCCTGCTGCTCAGTCCACCGAACAAGCTAATGTCATCCAAGGGTAGTCGATAGTGAGCTAATCTATTTCGTTCATCGTGCTTCTTTTTGATTTTTCGAAAAATCGGAATCTATCGGTCTTTATTGAGGCGGCGCGGGCGTGAAACTCGATCATCGTTACTAGGCACTTCAGCCGCGTCAATTAAGTCAATTAAGTCGCAAAATTATAAAAAAATTCTAGTTATATTAGTTTTGGCGACGTTATGTAACTAAGAAAAGTAGAATATGAAAATTAATACATATGCATGCGTAATGTGCAATTTATATTCATCGCCGTGCAACGTTGTGTGCTGTTTGTTTCAACGCGAGCCCAAGGCGAGATCAATTATTCAACATTTTTTTAGAAAAAATATGTTTATTCAAACTTTTTCAATATTCCATCCGCGGAACATTCCAGAATGAATATTTTTCTCAATAATTACCTCGCGGAGGTAAGATGAAATATAGAACATCGAATCACAAAAGAGTTAATGACGCGAAAATAGATAAGGAAGATCCACGCGCCACTTCGGACATTCTCGGGGAAAAACAATAACTTCAAGAGATTCTTCTCGAAAAGAATTGTTTAACGTTGCGCATCGGCGTGCAACATAGTTTCTAACCACCGCATCGACCAGCTGTTTAATTAATAATGATGAGACAGCGTCGCTACACATTACGAATTCTGTCGGGAAATATTTCTGGAAGCCCGAGAGTTATTTTTAACAAGATCGCCGATATGAATGTATTACAGTGCTTGGCACATAGTGGATTACTATGTACGGGAGTAGATTATCGCGTGCACTCTCGATGTTGCAGATTGAAATATTAAAATTGCATCTGGAGAGGGCGTACAAACATGATATGGAATAAATAATAGAGTTAAAAACAAGTGACGAACAATTTCGACATATTTTTGAAATACTTTCAAGTCAATCATTATCCGATAAAAAAAGAACCAAATACTAAACATTATTCGAAGAAAATAAAGTTTATTGCAAGCATCAAAAAGGAGTACATACACAATTTATGATAGCACGTGAGCGAACACTTACGATGTTACCAACCTGAAGTCGCTGTCGGCTATGATCGAACAGTGATGATCCAATTCTTCGCTGTCGTCGGGGGTGGTGTGTCCGCTTTGGTTGTTGTGTCGATGAATGACAACAACCTCCTCGTCTTCGGAGTCGCCGATAACGGCCTCGCAAGTTCTGCCGACCTCTCCATCGCTTCCTTGCGAAGACGTCGGCGAATCGTCGATCGTCACATCGTGTACGAGCCTGTCACACAAATTGTTAAAAGTACATATGTGAAAGTGACTTTCACATTAGAAAACAACAATTCCAACTACGATAAATAGAGAAAAATAAAATGTCTCAAAGTGCTGATACAACGTAAACCGAAAATTAGATCAGAAATAGTTGCAGTCACGGGACTGCCGCGTATCGACGTTCCTCTTATTTTTACAGAAGCTTCGGACAATGACTCACGCGGTGTCAGGTGGTGTGCGGAATGTATAAAGGTCACTTTTTTTGAGATCTTATATATTTATCGATAAATATTGTATTTATAAAATTTTATCGAAGAAGGTTAACATTTTCGTATTTTTTAATAATGTCTTTATCATTAATATGTTTTTGAAAGAAGAATAAAGTAATATCTGAATTAAGTTTATTTTTCACACTCTTGAATTTAACGCAAGACAACATGTGACTGTGCAAACAATACGTTTGGTATTCTAATGGTTATGAAATCGATCATTGATATACAGTTATGCAATTATATCGCGCGCGCATCGGTCTCTCATTGCTGTACAACAGATATCTCTCTAAATAGGATCATCGGTTGTTTACGGCACCAGGAATATCTCTGTGTGCAGATATGTGTGTACGTGTCAACGAAAGCCGTATAGATTATATATCCATCAAAGTTGTCTATACGCGTGTCGCGTTGCAGTATCACGCCGCACTTGTATCCTTGTGTCACTTACTCTGTGCTTCAGGATCAATAATTTTAAAGACACCGATGCCGATGTGACTTAGCGATTTTTCTTTGTGATTTTTGATCCGCCGTATGTCTCGACCAAATCATATGTTTAAAAGTAGCTTTTCCGAGTCAGTAGATTTTTTATTGCGCGTTGTTTGTCAAGATATTGATTATAAATAAATTTGAGATACTGTGTTTTTATTTATTTATGTTCTAATTGATTAAAAATTTGCATAGAAAAAAGAAACGGAATTGTTTTAAGAAATAACAGAAATGACAGAAATGACTACAATTTATCGAGAACCAGACGTAATTGATATCTCTCATACTGATATCTGTCAGCCGTGCTCATTAACTTTCGATCCGAAATGTGCGGTCCACTATCTACAACCCACATTAATACTCTGTACATTGTTTTTTGTCGAGTCTACTTCTTGTGATAAATGATTCGATTATCATTTTATTTCAGCTTTTATTAGCGCAGTCTTCGCGCGAATACCCTCGTCTGGATCAACTTCTTCTTTTATAATTCTCGGCCGCCGCCTGTGTCGTTGCGGGCAATGTCACAGTCGTGTCTCCTTATCGTTATCATCGTGTCATCTGTTCGTGACAAGGTTTCGTTCATCAGAAAGTTTACTCACGTGTAGTTGGAGAGCGGCGCTTTCAGATGCTGGGGCAGTCTTTCGAAGTAGTGACGAAACTCTTCGAACTCGCTGTCGGCCATCGCCGCCACAGGGTGAGCACGTTAAAACGGGACACAGGGGTCGGTCCCGAGGGCGGCCGTGACGGCCCGGAGGAGAGAGCTACTCGTCGACCCCCCAGGAAACACACGTACGGGGTGAGAAGATGTCGCTTACGTCGTCGCCAACGTCGCCTCGCGCGAACGCGAAGCAACCCCTATTGATTCCTGCGTGGGGAACGTCGCGCGCCTGCTCGCTCGTGCGAGGGCGGACGGGGGTTGATTTTCGACCAGAAGAGAAGGAAAGAGAGACAAAGTGAAACAAGAGTTGCGTTCTAAGGGTGAACGTTTGACTGCGTATTCTTATCTCGTATTTAGCGGCCGCAATGTTTATGGTCAACGTGTAGCTGCCAAAGAACTTTTGATTTCTTTAATTGATTCTTAACAACCTTAAATTGTTGTACAAAATAAAACTTTTATTGCAAAATATTTTTAAATTTCATTAAAAAGATCATTTTTATCATTTTCAATTTCTTAATATGAAATGCTTAAATTAAAAATTTATTAAAATGTCGCTTTTATAAATTCCCTTGAAAGCAACTTACTCTGAGAAAATATGACTGTCGCGCGATTACACATACTCGGAAATGTGGGTCAGAACGAGTCTTCGAACGTTTCCGGATCTAACACGCCGCTGGTCGATATGTATACTGCACAATAAAATATTTATCAGTAGGGCATATAAACTTTCGAGAGTTTACAGTCGTATTTCCCGGAGTGGCTCGGAGAATTCGCAGCTCACGATAAAGAATTCCGGAGAGGAGGTTAAACATTTCACAGCCGTCCTCTGCAATCGATCTCTTTTGCACTCGCACACTTCCCGGAGGATCGCAAAGATTTTATCATGTGTAACAAAATCGTGAAACTATTGTGAACTATTCAATATACGACACACTTTTTCACGTGCAAAATCGATTTTCCTTTTTCTTGTATCAATTAATATTAATCTTTGTCATAATTTTGTGACAATTTTTTTGCGTCAATCTTTGTAACTATTTTTTCTTATATTTCTTATATTTCGCAAATATCTCCTTGTAATTTTGCTAATTACGTAGAAACATGTTTTGGTGCATGAATAACGTGATTCTGTTTTTCTCACACCCGCTCTCTTGTATTGCCGGTCGCATTCTTCTCATTCGCGCTGAAAGGATGCTTACAAAAGATCTTTCCGTTTACCAATGAGTAGCCATTGTTTTTCTCGAGAAGACTTTTTGCGCAGCTCAATCGCATTTCGATCGATTAGAACATTTTAGACGAGACCACAAAGTTCCGATGAAGAACGCGTCTCGTGAAAGCGAAGCAACAGGCGACGTCAAAAGGTGAAACACGACTGATAAAACATAAGACAAATATAGAAAGTATATATATATATAATTTTAATATTATAAATACGAGATCGCGCGTATAGAAAAAGAAAACTATAATCTTTCTTTTCTAATGCGCAGAACAAAATATACACTGTTTTATTTTAAAGCACGTTTTATAGTTCACAAAAATTATAAAGAAATTCAATGCGCCAGCGCACATAAAAGTTCGAAACTTACGGTAATCAAAGACATTTTCATTACGCAACAAAAACGAGTTTTATCAGTGTAACCTCTAACAAAAAATGCAAACGACGACACGAGGATTCGAGTACATATCGACTGCGTCTGACCTAGTGGCCTTTGTAACGAGAGTTGCAGAAGACAAAAGCTAAATTCGTGCACTTTATCGTGCTCCATCCTATTCCCTTTTGATCTCACAAAGTCGCTTTCTTGACATATCGCCGCTGAAACTACTGCGTTCTCTCAAACCTCGCGTATCGCACCTGTCATTTCGCGGCACGTTGAAAGATAAATCTCACTTTCCAATGCGGGCGACGCACAATTATTACATTATATTATTTGAGGTTGTGTAATAAAATTTACAAAAATTATTTATTACACAAATTATTTCTCACACATCTCGACATCACATTGACTGAGAAAACTTGTTTAAATTTTTATTTAATCGAATGAAGTTAAATAGCGAATCTTTGTTCAGAAATATCTCGCAAGATCAATCGCTTCCAACCGCATTTCGACAAGGTAGGAGTATTTGTTAGAGATCGAGAGCGATATATTCTCAATCTTACTTAATACCGGTGAAACACTCGGTATAATTTAGCGAGGGTAAGAATTGCGCCACAGCAGCAGCTGATAGAGGTAAGTGATGGACACTGGTAATGTGCTGCATCTACTTGCCAACGGAGAAAGGTGGGAGAGACTCTTGGAGCTTTTATTAAAAGGTGTCTTTGTTTCGAGGAATGGAGAATGAGAAATCGCCGCCTCGTCAAAGCAGCTTCTTTCTTTAAAATAGGGTTTTTCCGGTGACTGCGTTCTCAGTTTGTTCAATACGTTTGATTGTGTGTACCGTAGTGTGCATAATTTGAAATTCTAAAACTAGGTTACACACAATTAGACAAACATCTCGTACAGTACAAAATACTATTTTTATGTTGTTTCTTTTTTTTTTTGCGAAGAAAAAGAAACGTGTCATCATTTTGTTCGCAAAAAAATGCATGAACAGCGTATCTCTCGTTTATTGAAGATCGAGCATTTCTTGCGTGCAAGTTTCGTTAATACCGATTCCTCACCTCGTTGGTTCTCCACTGACGTCATTCAAGAAGAATACATTCAAGAATCGTTCGCTAAATGAGGGGGATGAAAGCCAACACTCGTTTTCAATCCCATGAGAAGTTTCATCCGACCAATGGGAATCGACGGTGATGCCACGCACCACCCAATCGCAGGAGGATTGCCGTGGAGAACGGGGGAGACCGAGTCTTTAAGAGGATCTGTTAAAGGATGGTACCCGACACACTGTTGCCTCAAAGACAGTCAATCCATCTCCGACTCGTTCGCACTTCGCGTCGCACAAAATATTGCGAAGAAAATTCTGCCGATTGAATCGTCAAAGTACCTCTCGTTAATATATTTCTTGCTATTTTTAAATTTATTTCATTTCTTCGTTCGCGAGTTTGTTTCTGTCGCGAGAGTCGTCATGAGTGGATCGGGAAAGAGTCTTCTCGGAGTGTGGTTGTACAGAAGAGGCAAGAACTGGGCTGTCAAAGAAGGAAGTCCGCTGCACAAACCGTGCGATGTATGTTACATTTCGTCGACTGTCAAAAGAACTCGGTGATTTTAATTGCAGTTCAGAGAATTGCGTAAAACGCAAATAAATTAGCAAATAAATTTGCAAGCTTCGCAAACAAAGTTTATATAGATTATCTTCATTCTTTTTTATCAGTTAATTTTGATCACTTCGTTTACATCAACAACATGTTTCAAGTCGAGTCTAATAATAAAAGCGACATTATTATTAACTAAATAAAACATTTGGGATAAATATCTTGATAAGTAGATTCCTATACGTAGTGGTTCCCCTCGTTTATGCAGATCACAATGGAAGAGAGCAATCAAGCCAATGACAACAAAACTTCTGTGATTTTCTCCTTGAAGAATCAAGTCGGTGGCTTGGCACGAGCGCTTCAAGTGTTTCAGGTATCCGTCTTCCTATTTTTCTATCCGATTTACGCCCGCTAAATATTCTTTTCTTTTCAAATGTGTTTTTAGTTCGCAAATTGTGGATTACATTTGTATTGTTAAACACAAATAATGTTATTATTTAATATAAATTGTTATCTAATTGCTATCTTTCGAATTAATATGTCATAAAGATTCTGAAAAGTTATAACTAATGCAGCAAATCGTTCAAATTTCGCACATTATCGTACCAGAAGAAGAAACATCCATAAGAAATTTATTTCATGTGAAGTTGTAGCGTTAGATGTACACGTACTCTAAACAATAACAATGGTACGTGATCAACTAGCTAAATCGAAGAGCCTTGAATATTTGGAACAATCAGTCGGATTTAGCGCTCTAAAACAGTCGATTTCTTTCATTATTACTATTATTTTTTTTTTTTTTTTTTTTTTTTTGAACATTACGGAAACTTTACACATCTTTCTTTGTTGCGTTAAGGATTTAGGCATAAACGTCGTGCACATTGAGTCGAGAAAATCCTTACGTCGAGGCTCCGAGTATGATATTCTCGTGGATGTCGAGTGCGACTCGAAACGGATGGAACAGCTGATGAAGATGCTGAGTCGCGAAGTAGCGGCTATCAATCTTGCTCATTACGAGAAAATCGGTAGCATACCTCGCGCACCTTCGCTTTCAGCTACAGCAAGTTTTGGTGAGTTTGTCGCAAACGATTATCCAACGCGCTATCTTTACTCCTCTCGAAACGCGAAATGGAATCTCGGATTAGCGCGCTTCAGTGCGTTATTTTTCTGAAAAGAGAAATTTGAAAGTCCGATCAGACAGAATAGAAGAGGATTTTACAGATTTCAGTGAAGTAGACATGCCGTGGTTCCCGCGAAAGATATCGGATCTCGATCGAGCGCAGAAGGTTCTCATGTACGGCTCGGAATTGGACGCGGATCATCCTGTATGTTTAAGTAATTGTATTATTGTACTTATGTCATCTTATATGTATTTGGTCACATAAAATCTATTTCAACAACCTTTGAAGGGCTTCAAAGATCCAGTATATCGCAAACGTCGCGAGGAGTTTGCCGATATCGCCTACAATTACAGGCAGTAAGTATAAAGTAACGCATATATTATAATGTTCTTTCTAATTGTAAGCGCAACGTTCTTTTTAGTGGCCAACCGATACCAAGAGTGCAATACACACCGGAGGAAATCAAAACGTGGTACGTAAAACAATCTTGTGGAAAAAAATTTTTAATGTAAAATGTTGCAAAATCGATCTTTGCGTCTATAAATAGCGTCAAATCGCAATTTCGCAATAAATCGTAATCTTGCTATTAATTTTGTGGAATAGACACATGCGGTTTTTATTCAAAATAATTTCCGCCCTTTGTTAAAAATAACGCAAGAAGAATCGCGAATTAACTGACGTCATCAATCGTTAAAATCTGGCGACTCTTTCTTATTAAACTTGCGAGCCAAGCTGCGAACGTGTTTTCCTGTACATAAAGGTACTTTAGTCATACACTTGCGCGTTGTCTTTTCTCTCCGATTTGAAAGGGGAAAGTCCATTTCTCTCTATCTTTCTTCTTCTCTCGCGTTGTGTACATCTTCGTAGCATACGAATCGAAATAAGATTGGCTCACGTTGAATGCACGCCTTAATTGCGTCAATTTGATTTATCTTCGACGCGAGAAGTGCTCCAGAAGCGACTCAGCTAATGCAATCTCTTCGGTTCGAATGCAACGAAACAAACATTGCGACTTCGACAAACTTAATCAAGACGCGAGCTTTTAGACGAAAATCAAACACGAGCGATTTGATAATGATCGCCAACTTGTTGTCGAACAACATTTATTTAAAGACATTATCTCTATTAAAAAAATATACATTGAAATATAAATCAGCGATGAGTAAAACAATATCAATAAAATATGATATTGCAATATCATTTTGATTACGACACTTTTCTCAGGGGAACCGTGTTTCGTGAGCTTCATCAACTTTATCAAAAACACGCGTGCAAGGAATATTTGGAAAATTGGCCGAAGTTGGTCAAGTATTGCGGATACAGGTATTGTAAAACTTTAATTCAGACGCGATTCTACAAATAAATTACAAAATTTTACTACGTAAACAAATAAATATTAATTTGCAAACAATACGCTTTATATAAAGGCATATATTTGATATTTTGTTATTAATTAGAGAAGACAACATACCGCAACTGCAAGACGTTGACGCTTTCCTTAAGCGTGAGTATAATATCATTATATACAAAACTATGTTATCGTTTGCCGCGATTAATTTAACTTGACATCTGCAGGAACAACGGGATTTCAACTTCGTCCAGTCGCGGGTTATCTCTCGCCGCGAGATTTTCTCTCCGGACTCGCTTTTCGAGTGTTCCATTGCACTCAGTACATTCGACATTCTTCCGATCCATTTTACACGCCGGAACCGTGAGCATATTTCTCTTAAACTACAGTGTGTAACGCTGCAAAACGATAAAACGCATTGCTAAAATACAAAATTTTTCTTTTTATTTTGTGCTTTTCTCATTTTATTTCATCCCATAACAATACTCTACGACTCGCAGGGATTGTTGCCACGAACTTCTGGGACATATGCCGCTGCTCGCCAACCCGAGCTTCGCGCAATTCTCTCAGGAACTTGGTCTGGCTTCTCTCGGCGCATCGGACGAAGACATAGACAAATTGGCGACTGTAAGCCTCGGAAATAGAAACGCTTTAGAACTGCGGCGCGTTCTCGTGCGCGTGACTTTTGTCTTTCTTTTCAGCTATACTTTTTCACCGTGGAATTTGGACTGTGCAAACAAGACGGTATGTATCGCGTCTACGGAGCTGGCCTGCTGTCATCGGTAGCTGAATTGCGGCACGCGGTGTCTGCGTCCGAGAAGACCATGCGTTTCGAGCCGGAAATCACGTGCAAACAAGAATGCATCATCACCGCGTTTCAGAACGCGTATTACTACACGGACAGCATAGAGGAAGCAAAAGAAAAAATGCGGTAATTATTTGTTTTATTTTTCCGCTCCTTTTACTTTTAATTGAACAATACACTCTATTTTTTGTTTGCTTCCAGGGCATTTGCTAATCAGATTGAACGGCCGTTTGGAATACGATACAATCCGTATACCCAATCGGTGGAGGTGCTGACGGACGCCCAGAAGATCACGGCAGTGGTCAGCGAACTGCGGGGCGATCTTTGCATAGTATCAAATGCCCTGAAGAAGATTCACGAGCAGGACGATACAGTAGACGTCGAACGGATAACGAATATGCTGACGCATGGTATCGAGATACCGCAGGATACTTCGTCATCTGACAGCGATAATCAGGACGACAGCCCCAACACCGACGAACCACGTACTCAAGATAACGCCGATCAGTCGTACTGTGACAGCGAAGACGTGATCGCTCTAGAAAATTAAACGCAATTGCCACTGATAACGATAATATATCTATTAGGGAGCTTCCGAATATTCAAAAGTATCTCGAATATCCGAAATCGATTCCGATCAGATCTGTGTTATTCGGATTATTCGAGTGTAATACTCGAATACCACGTTGAAAATCGGTAATCGCTTGGATTTTCGAAATAATCTGAATTTCAAACGTTATAATATGTGTGTGATAAATGACTACGTTTACACGGACTGGTAAAGCCGGTATAATAACAACTGTTTTCACGAAACTAATTATAAGTATTCCCGTAAAGAATGGAATGACTGTAATTGGCCAGTTTCATAACTTCAGTTGTTATTAAACCGGCTTTACCAGTCCTTGTAAACGTAGTCAATATTCGATCTGTTTAACTTATTCGGGTAGCGTCAGATTCGAAATAAATCTTGGAATCCTCTAATATATCTATTTGTGCATGCGAGCTTTACGTTTTAAGAAAAAACGTATTTTAGAAAACTGACAATAATACGCTTCGAAAATGAAATGTTTTAAACAAGAAGAACATTTTTATTTTTATTTAACTCTTGTGTATTAAAAATAAACAATAAAAGTGTCAGTTTTAATTTTGCCCGTAAGAAACTACCTGTGAATAATTATAATAAGTTAAAATATGTAATAAAGTAGAGCATTGAGAAACAAATTAAACTTAATATCACAGAAGTTTCCTCAGGATTAACTAGTAATTTTTAATTATATTCGTAGAACTTAGTACGTTGCATGTTTGCTTCAGTATTGTTCCTATTTCCCTATTAAATGTACAGCCAACATATTAGACTGTTATCAATGTATGTACGTTATAAGTAAATTAAAACTCATATATACTCATATAAGACAGTGTTTCTTTAATACCACTTTTTCTACCACTCTTAAATCTGTTCAAATATACTTCGCAGATTTGAACCATTTGAGCGAAGATTGAAATCACTAAAGCGAAAAATCCAACCAATTTCGTTATCATAAGACGATAGAAGAAAGGATTCGAATCTTTTGCCAGAGCAGAGAAAAACCTGAGAGCGGCCAGGTCCATAAGAGAGTGTGTAATTGTTTTGCCGCCCCGAAAGTCAGCGCAATGTCTACGGTGGTGCACATTGGCACTTACGTAGCGATGTCAAGGAGCGACTTGTCGGTGCGTACGCCACACCTGAACATGGTTCTATTCCGTGCTATGTCCACAAGTTGTCGTTCTATTATGTGCTAAGTGCGAGAACAGCCAGCTTAAAAATCAAACTGAAATTAATTCCTCTATTGAAACATGATACTTAAATTGTGCTCGTACAAAAATACTCGTGTGCATTAGTGTGCTATATTTTTTAACCACACCATAAGCAGAACATGTTACTGCATATGACAGTCCGCAGTCTGTGCAAATTGGGACGGAAAAATATACACACAATTATACGTACTATATAATAAATACTGTGTAGCACCTACAAACTTCTTATTTCTCCTATCTTTCTTACCTACGAAAATCCCTAAATCCACAAAACACTGTCTGAAAACCGGAAAAAAATATAACACCTCATGCATTTACACCAACACCCATACCTTCTGTAAAGATAAATACTCTGCAACAAAATACACTTAAACCAATACTTTACTTCTGTTGTGCTACAAACGCACCTTCTCTCATATAGATACTAAATAGTACAAATATATTGTATTCTCATCTAATGATCATCAAGAAAACGACCTCCAGTAAATTCAAACATAAAAAAAACTTATGTATAATTAACGTCACCATTAATGCCGGGCTACCATATATACAAAAAAACGCACTGTATAACCATTGCCGAAAATAAAGCACCCAGACATAGGAAACGCAACTTACTACACTTCGATCTTAGCCGTTATGGCCGAGAAGCGGTGCTGTCACGTAATCATTTTCTTACTGTGACATTTAAAAAAGTTTTCCACGCGAAAATCCTTAAAAGTTGTACTGCTGGCACAAAAATGCGATTATCTCGGCTTCTAGGCCGAATATCGAAAAAATAAAAAAACATACTCTTAGAGCTCTTCAA
>QVOA01013108.1:0-11181 GCA_014825685.1 Pseudomyrmex cubaensis
ATTACTTGTATAAACAAAAATGAAATAACTTCAAAAACCTTACTTCTTACTCTATACTGCCTACTCCCATTGTAGACGGCCCTTTATGTATGACTGTGCAGGACACATAAATGCGATAGCCAATCATTTTACTGATTTTCTATGAGGGCGAAATGCTAATTGGTTATGTGTAAAGGCCGATCTACATAGGTCATTAATGTACATGTACAAATGAAGCATTTGCAGCGCAATGTGGATTGTACTCCGTTAATGCCTGCACGTGTGTTTACTTGTGTCTTCAACTTTGTGTTATTTGTGCGCTGTATTAAGAGATTAAGACATTTTTAATTTTTTACGAATATATTTCGTAGATAATTTTTTAACACATGGATGCTCACGATATTTTTAAAATACTCGCGAAAGGCTGTAAATTCGATGTTAAACGTTTTCGAAGAGATGCAGAATTATTTGGGGTAAGTAAACAAAGATCTTTCTTGAAAATTTCTTTATCCATATTATAATTTATATCATGTTACTATTATCTTTTCGCAGTTAGTAAAACCAAGTAACCACGACATAAAAATTAAGGAAGAAAACATACTAGAAGAAGAGGAAACATCGGAACTACCAAGTAAACATGACATAAAGATTAAAGAAGAAAACATACTAGAAGAAGAGGAAGCGTCAGAACCACCTGTTGTAGAAAATAACAGAAAACGAAAATGTAAGGAAAAAGATGACAACACAAATAATGAAATAATTATATTTGATGGAGAATCAGCATCGAAGAGTGAAAGTGTTCCAGCTAAGAAACAGAAAAAGATAAAAACTGCTGATAAAATAATGAAACTACAGCAAGAAAAGGTTTTGACATTTGCATACATAACAAATAACATCACCTTTTATATAAATATTTGCAATTTGCGATATCTCTTATCTTTCAGATAAATCACTTGAGGAATTTGAATCGTATTTCAGTCACTGGCACTAATGTACCTAAGTTAATACTAGAGTTTGATGAATTGAAAACAAACTACCAGGTATCAGAAAATCTGTTGAACAATATGAAAACCTGTGGATATATAGATCCAACACCAATACAGAAACAAGCGATACCAGTTATGTTAGAGGTAAGTTGCAATTGTTATTTATAGCAAGAAAGTAATAAAATAAGGTTATAAATATTTCCTTTTTTATTGTTGAGTAACAGAATAGACAAATACTTGCTTGTGCTCCAACGGGATCAGGAAAAACCGCAGCATTTTTGCTACCTATAATTCACAGCTTGCAAGGACCACAAAAAAAAGGTTTCCGTGCTATTATTCTCAGCCCTACAAGAGAGTTAGCCAAACAAACGTACAGAGAATGTCTGCGACTGAGTGATAGCTATGATTTTAGAATTCATATTATTAACAAAGTAAATCAGGTCCAATACGGACCGTCAAGTTCACAACAATTTGGTAAGTATGGAATACATATGAATATTTTAATAGATTTGTGTATATGATGTATATACACAACAAACATATAATTTACAATTTGATTTTTTTGCAGATATTTTAATCACAACCCCAAAGCGGCTAATCTTCCTTTTGAATCAAGATCCTCCAGCTATTTCATTAAACAAGTAAGTTTTTTGCATGAATTTATTAAATATTTGTAATTACATTTAAACATAATATTTTCGTTCTATTTTTTATACATATAGTGTAGAGTGGTTGATTGTTGACGAAGCGGATAAACTATTCGAAGAAGGAATACGCGGATTTCGAAAACAGTTGGAAGAAATTACGAGAGCTTGCACCAATCCACACTTACGTCGAGGTATGTTTAGTGCTACAAATACTCCGGCAGTATCCAAGTGGTGTCGTACTAACATGAAAAGACTTGTAACAGTAACAGTTGGACACAGGTATATATATCATCATTCTTATTATTTAATGAATTGAAATAATATGTGTAGAGTACTATAAATATATTTTTTTATCATATACAGAAATGCAGCTGCAGACACAGTAGAACAAAAACTCATATTTGTTGGCTGGGAAAGTGGTAAATTACTGGAACTTAGAAATATTATTCAGAAGGTATATAAGATTATAATTTAAATTTAAATCTGGCTTTTTATTGTTTTCAAATTATACATGACGTGTGCTTTTAATGACAAACTAGGGTATAACTCCACCTGTTTTAATATTCGTACAAAGTAAAGAACGGGGTCAGAAACTTTTCAAAGAGCTCATTTATGACGGAATTTACGTCGATGTTATTCACTCTGACAGAACAATGACGGAGGTACGAAATTAAAAGAGAATGAAAAATCATGCAACTATACTCGGTAAATATATATGTGAATAATCTGTATTTTTTTCCAGAGAGATAACATTGTACGTGGTTTTAGAGAAGGAAAAATCTGGGTTCTGATTTGTACCGAGTTGATGGGCAGAGGCATAGATTTTAAAGGTGTAAATCTTGTTATAAATTATGATTTTCCGCCGTCCGCTATCTCTTACATTCACAGGATAGGTTTGTATTGATGAGACACAGATTCATATTTGTATTTTTTAAGATTCTTGTTTGTTTATTGGAAATACTCAAAAGAGATCTTTCAAACGTTTTTTCCAAACAGGTCGTACAGGTCGTGCCGGTCATAAAGGAAAAGCTATAACATTTTTCACTATAGAGGACAAAGAAAATTTACGAAGGTATATACTACTTTAATTTATATATTCGTGCATGTGTATTTCTCAATAAAGTTACGATATGAAATACAAATATTTTTTTCTTAGTATCGCGGCGGTTATGCGCGAATCCGGATGCGAAGTACCGGAATATATACTAGCCATGAAGAAGCGCAGCAAGAAGAAACGGTTTAAGGATCAGATCATGGCGTCCGCGCGCAAGAAAGTGCCCGCTGCGCCCACACAACAACGCAAACAAAAAAAACAAAGCAAAAAGTTGAAAGAAACAGACATGAGAGTAAACGATTGAGTGGTATAGTTTCTATATAAGTAGTATAATAGAAGACTTTTTACTATGTGAGAGAAACAAGTTTGTTTCTTTTATATCAACATAAACTGTACCATAAAAAAATTATGAAACAACTGTTCCATAAAAAATGTAAATAAGTTATTACAATATACATATGACTATACATCAGTCATCATTATATCTCAACCGTGTCGTTATATCCTATTCTTATAGAATAATGTGATTTAAAAGTCCTAATTGTCAAAAATAAATTAGTTTAAATATAAAATCTCAATCTTATATAAAGTGTTAAACTTCGCGCGCAAGTCATGCACAATATGGCGTTTCTCCCTGAACTCCGTACATGTTACATCCTGTACATGTTACAATCTTTCCTTCACAGAGGTGAGTAAATTAAAAAGAGAGAAGTTTTTGTTATTTTTATTATCACTCGCTTATCATGTCATTAGATAGTTACTAAACAAATGGCCACGGAAGAGCATAAATGCCTAGCTGACATCGTGAAAAGAACTCATTCCTTGTTACGCGCCGAGTGTCATCGATATGGCGCCAAGATCGCGTGGGAGCGTCATGTGGCGCGAAATGACGTTTTGCAGGTGTGTGTAATATCATTCAAAACTATTGTAGTAATTATTGTAGAAAAATAAAAACATAAGTGATTTGATACTTTGCAATTTCAGGAATATGCTGAATCTATGCAAAAACTAGCCACCAAGTGCTGGATTGAAAATAATTCGAAAAATGGAACATACTGCAGAATGGAATGGATAAAAACTCAGTGCAAGGAATATTTTTTGAACGGCGGTAAGGAAAAGTTTTATAACAAAGAACAAGATATAAAGAAGAAGATGACTATTGAAAATTCAAGCACCACGGAAGATCAAAAGTTTGAAAATAATCAGATTTTTACAGAAAATAAGTCTCAAAATTTGTACAAGCAAAGAATATCAATACTAGATGTGGGAAGTTGTTACAATCCTCTGAGTGTTGACGACACGTTTAATGTTACCGCGATAGACTTGATCCCTGCAGTGGAAGGAGTGTTTCAGTGCGATTTTCTGAACGTCGACATTGGAAAGGAAAATATTTTTTCACCGGACATGAGAAAAATTTATCAACTACAAGCGGATACGTTTGACGCTGTAATATTCTCTTTGTTGTTGGAATATCTACCATGTCCAAAGCAAAGATACGTTTGCTGCAGAAATGCATATGACGTATTAAAAAGTAGTGGTATATTGATTATTGTAAGTCCAGATTCTAACCATATTGGTGCAAACGCAAAACTAATGAAATCTTGGAGATACACGTTGAGTAAATTAGGATTCATGAGAATCAAGTACGAAAAGCTACGCCACATTCATTGCTTAGTGTTCAGAAAATGTGTGTGCAAAGATGTAGGGATGCGATGGGCCAATTTACAACAGTTTTCTGAAGATGACAAAAGATATATATCTGAAAAAGAAATATTTATTCCACAGGACTTTCGGACTATCAACTTCAATAAAGAGAAACAGGAAAAAGTAAATTATGTCGAAACTGACGTAGCAACAATTTTTTCTGAATTGCCTTTTGATAATGAAATGTCATGATGTAATGTATTTAATTTATAATATATAAATATATGTTGTTTATCGAAGTTTATCGAAGTCTTGAAGTAAATATTTATAATATTTATAGTCTTAGTCTTGGTGCGAAAATGGCTCAGTGGACCGATTCAGGTTGGTCCATACGCTATCCTAGGAGTTTTTAGTGCAGTTGAATGTAGAAGACCCCGATGCATACCTGATGGGATTATATTAATTACTACAAACTTGAAGGTATGTAACGGTACTGAAAACGCATGCTGAATCTTGAACGGCATGCAAGCATGCAGAGTGAAGATCTAGGTATGGTCAATTATCAGCCGATAATGGTAGAAGCTTGATTAGTGACAGGAGCTCCACATTTGATTGGTGGAGCGAGTTGAAAGAAGGAAAAAAAAGACGTACATGGAAGGTGAGAATAGGCTTATGTATGTTGGTGGACCTTATATGTTAATTTGTGAGCGGGACATAAACAGCAACAAAGCACGTATACTCTTGGAGAAGGCAATATCCGTCACCGTAAAAGGTGGGCTAAAACCACAATAGAACAGATCTATCAAGAGTCGATCAGATGAGTCTTTATTAATTAGACAGCGAAAACAAATTGGTCTAGATCTTGTGTGTCCGCACTGGCAAGCAGCGAAGTCCACCATACCCTTGTCCGCAAGGTGTGAACGTGCACAAGTGTGGAACGACCGGATTCGAGATATTAGAGTAATCGGGAGTCTGGATAAGCTGACACTCTTGTACCACGGTTTACAAAGGATGTTGGTTTTGTACGAAAAATATCTGGAACTCGGCCTCAGATCGGAGGAACTCCTTTGACTTCTCAATCGCTATCTCATGAAGGCTCGGGTAGAGGGAAGAGGCTAGGCATTTCTCGGTGAGTGCAGGTTCCGGTAGGTCGAGAATCTTTCTTAGCATATTAGTCAGCCATCTCGTTGCCAGTACTTCCTTTATGGGCACGGACCTAAAGAAATTTAACTCTTACGTTGCGGTTTAGTAACTCCTGCGTTAGAATTTTGATCTTATAGACAACCGGTGAGTGATGTCCCCGCAGGTCCGAAGAATCAAGACACCTGAGAACACTCATCGAGTCCGTGGCTATAATCGAGAGATCAAAACTAAAATCTCTAATATACTCCAGAGCACAGAGCACGCCACTGGCCTCTGCATCAAAAATAGTGGAAAAGTTGTTGACACGAGAATAATGGACCAGGTTGGGATATTCCGAAACAACTGAAAAACTAACCTTGGCAGGAGAGACCGATGAAGGTAGCAGAGAGCCGTCTGTATAAAAGATGACGGCATCCATTTCATCAAGATAAGAGAACAGAGACTGCTGAGGAGATTGAGACGTGCGAAACTGCAAACCCGAATCAACGTCAACCGGACACTTAAAGTATCGGATAGAGAAGGGGAAAGAAAGTAGTTCAGATAGGTTGTAGGATTCAATTAGTTGGAGCAATGGAGTAAGTTGATTAAACGTGTCAAAAAGGTCACATCTATTGTTAGCATATAGGCTCCCACTCTGGTAAAGAGTGGGTTAGCATAGAGTTGAGCGGGTGGTTAGCTCTAAAAATAACCCGACAGGCATACTTGCGAGATACTTGCGCCTGCACGAGAGAGGTTGTTCGTTAATTACGTCGAGGAGCACATTAGTGGGGGTTGAGCGCATAAAGCCGCCCACAAGACGTGCACAAGCATACTGTAGTCGATCAAGAGTAAGACTCTCCCTTTCATCAAGAGGCGAGATTATTTAACAGCCCCAGTCAAGAATCGATCGTACAAGCCCTTTGTATGCGATAGACAAAACACTGGGGTGAGAGTCCCATCTGATGCCCGCAATGGCTTGAAGGACATTAATTCGTGGAAGTATCTTTTTACGGATTTCTGCTACATAAGTCTTCCATTTTACGGACGTAATCTAGAAATACACCCAGAAATCTGACACTCCAGACAACTTGGATGGGGACAACCCTTATTGGTCCCGTTCAGGGAAAGTTTTATGTTCTTTTTTTTTTAATAAGCCACTTAGTGTTTCTAAGTGTATTTAAAGAATAGAAAGTAGCCTAAGATTTTTCAGGGGATAGTTTAAGGCTCAGATCTTCCAAGTGTTTGTTGAGATTGGTCAGGGCAATGTTAAGCTAGTGTGCAACGTACTCGATGTGTGTGAGCAGTAGATAACAATATCATCCGCGTACATGAGAATTTTAACTGGCAAAGACATTTCACCATATGAGAGGTATAGACTGGAGAGTAGGGAGTTCAAAACAGAGCCCTGCGGTTCTCTAAAAGTAGCCAACTTTTGGATAGGAATTTCTGAAACAAATCCCTCAAGGTTTCTATGGAAAATAACCACAGAAACAAAACTGATAATTTTTGATGAAATACCCACGAGCGGAAGCATGGACAGTAAAGTGGATGGTACAACATTATCAAACGCGCTCTCTACATCTAGAAACACCGGTGATCTGACGATTGTTATTAGCTTGATGTTGGATAGGAAGATAGTTAAATTGTCTATACAGAATAGGTCTCGCCTGAAACCAAACTGAAAAAGAAAGATGATGTTATTGCTTTCTGTCTACCACTCCATACGTCTGTGTAGGATCTTCTCAAGGACTTTCAAGAGGTTGTTTACCAACGAGATTGGGCGATAAGAGCCTCGTTTGCCAAGCTTAGAGATAAAAATTACGAAGTAATTTTTCCACTGATCAGGATACACCTGATTTTCAAACATGGCGTTAAATAATTGGAGAATATAAGTATGAAGTTCCTGAGGAAAATGTGAAATAATAGAGTTGGAGACAAAGTCCGGACCGGGAGCAGATTTAGGCTTAAGAACCGTGACCACCGACTTCTCTTGGCTGACAGAAGCAGTTAGAAAAGAGGCGTCAAGTGAGTTAGCTGGAGGAGGAATATTGTTCAATACATTGGCATGGTTTGGAGCTGCAAGTTGGACAACAAGCGCAATTTTGTCGAAAGCTTTGTGGAAGCCATCAAAGTCAACGTTATTGCGGTCAACGTTATTGTCATAGCTACGGGAGTAGTTCTTTGCATAGAAGAACGCTCTGACTGTAACCCCGACAGAACCTAGGTCGGAATTAACGTGAAGAAAGTTACAAAAGTTTTGAACGCAGAGCGTTTCTTTTTGCGAAGAAAACGGGAGATTTCTTTTGACACCGTAAGGTAATTTGTTAAGTTGGTTAAACAAGGGTGCTCTTTAAAAGAGTCGAAGGCGCGTTTTTTACGTCGCAACTCTTGGGAACATTGATCATCCCACCAAGGGGTAGGATGTTTGCGAGAGGGTTTAGAAGATGAAATAATTTTGGTCCCGGTGTTGGTAAGAGCTTCTGTTATGAGATCAACTACGTGGTTGTATGAACTATTTATATTCAGGCCTGAATGAAAAGGGGAACACGGATCGCTCCCATTATTCCTCAGCTCTTGCAAAGAGTTAATGCAATTAGCCTGGAAAATATTCCACTCTACATTTTTGACAGAAGTGTACAGTCGACAAGGAATATTACCTTTGTATTTATCAAAGATACTAATATGTGTTGGATAGTGATGGCTGTCATGATGAAATTCGTCAACTCGCCACCGGCATTGTGGAGACAGATCTTACGAGATATAGACAGGTCAATGGCGGACTGATAGGAGAGATCGAAAGATGACCAAGTCCGCTCCCCGTCGTTGAGAATGAACCATGAGGAGTTCACGATGGTGCCTTCGAGCTTTTACCCTCGTGATTTCCAGGAGTAAGAGATGTACTCCACAGTGGGCTCTTCACATTGAAGTCCCCACACAACAGGACTATACTTGGAGCACAACTGCATGAAGGAGGACCAGAAATTCATATCGGTATAATTAGCAGACCAACGGGGAGAGCTGTAAATAGAAAAAACAAAAAGAGTCAGATTGTTAGGAAGCATCAGTTTGGAAGCGACTGAATTATCTAGACATAAGTCAGAGATATCACTGTCTTTTAGTATTTGAAATTTAATATGCTTAGAGATGATTAAGGCAACACCTCCACCGTGGCAGTTGCGGTCTACCGAAATAATCTCGGAAACTGGTTTGGAAAGGTAACTGTTGAGTTTTTATCTAGATGGGTTTTGCACAGCGCTTCTACGTGAATGCAACTCTCCTGTAGAAGAGATTTTATCGAATTTAATCTACGAATTAAGGAACAACAGTTCCACTACATTACGTTTAATGTGCTGATAAGAGGTTTAAAACCCGTAGTGAATAAACAGTGACGTAGTTTGAAATGGAACAAGAGAGCTCAAAGGCGTGGAGCGAATTATGTTAAGTTAAGGAAGTTGATACAATTAGGAGCGAGTTATAGAATGACGGCGTCGGTAATGGCTTTGACAAGCGCTGTTAGAAGTTCTTCTAAATCTTTTTCTTCGGGATGAGTTTCTTGATACTTGTAAAGAATGTTACGGGCCTTAAGAATAAGGCGTTTGATGGTATCTGGAGTAGAGAAACCGTGCTGACTTAGTGCAATTGGGTTTTTCTGAACCTCGCTGCCCCCGGCTTCAAGCAACGTACTCATCAGCCGGACCACTGGAGGAAGAAAAAGAAGGCAAAGAACCGTTTTCCACTGTCAAGGGTGTGACAGAAGAGCTGGGACGGATCCTCCTAAGTGAGACTGAGCCTGCCTCAGAAGTGAACCGCTTTGCACCGTCAGTGTGGTAACTAAGTTTGCCACCCCTCTTAGCAACGCTAGCGACGGCAGAGAAAGCAAACAAAGTATTTGGAATAAACTCACCAAGAGAAGGGTGAAAGACGGTTGAGAGAGTAATATTCCAGGCACCGCGAGAAGAACCTTCGCCCCTATCATAGGTTGCCGCGGCTTTCCTGAAGAGGAGTTCCTTCTGAGCCATAATTTGATGGATGTGCCTCTGCCGAAGAAAGGCAGGGCACCTAGGGTCCGACGCCTGATGTTTAACATCCTTGAACTTATGTCTGATGCAGTTAATGCATTCGAAATCGTCACTCACGCAGTCCGGTCCGCCGTGTCCAGACTTGCCACAACGCTCACAAAAACTCTTTCCGTTGGTTGACTGTTTACACGAAACAGAAGTGTGTCCAAGTCTCTGACAATATCCACACCTCCTGACTTTATATATATAGGGATATAGAAACACCCTTTTACCCATATATATGCACGACGTGGGGACGTATCTTGTCCTAAAACGAAGAAGATAACTGTTAGTATATGCCAGAGTTGGGAAGGAGTCATCCTTTCCACGAACTTTGCGCTTTAATCTAACTGCCTCAAAGGGGGAGAGTCCATGAATTACCTCGGAGGAGGGCGAATGTTAGAAAGGACCTCCTCGACTGAGTCGTCGTCCACACCCTGAAGCACGAACTGTTTAACAACGCGAAAACTAGAAACAAAAACAATCCAGCAGTCGGACGGGGTAATTTTGTCACCGACTGAAGGGAAGCGTTCAACAAATTTATTTGCTGTTCTTCAGGAGGAAAAGGCTAAAGAAAACTTGTTTTTTCCGATAGATCTTAAATCGTGTGCTTCCTGAAAGACATCATACAAAAGATTATTCATTTTTTTGCCAATGCCAAGGACGCTAATGGCACTGGGAAAAGTGTTAGTAAGTGTAGTGTTTGATTCCTTACTCGGGTAGGAAAGAACCTCGACGTAAACCAGGAATGGGCCGGTGCTATCCGGCTCGTATATATTGGCGAGCAGGAATGACTGAACCTCTGTGAGAAGCGAGAAAGCTTTTTTCCGGAAAAAATCAGTATCAAGAGGAAGTCTTCTGCTTTTGTTTTTAGCGTTTACACTAGAACTTTGGACTGAGTCTGTAACAGACAGAGGGAGTGGATCAAGATTAGAGGCCGGTCCAGCCTCCCCAAGAAGATTACGTTGCGTGTCACGCTTACCACCTCTCAGTTTTTTACCCGATTCAAGTTTCCGGAGAGGTTTTCCTCGAGGAGGAGGAAAACCCTCCTCGTCTAAACTCCGATCAGAGTCAACCACAGACTTCTATAGTATACTAGACCGCTAGCTTCCTATAAGTCTGTTTTTTTTCCCTGAACTGACTGCACTAGTTCAGAGTCTATTTTTTTCTTTCTAATATGTATAACAAAAGATAAACTCTGAACTAGTGCAGTCAGTTCAGGGAAAAAAACAGACCTTATGTAAAGCTGGCTACAACATTTATGTACTTAAACCGTCATGGAGAGGGAAGATGGGAGTGCTGAAGAATGCAAGATGGCCGTCATGTTTGACAGTTGATTGAATTACCTCGTTATAGTCTTCGTCCTTTCGTTTTTCCAGTCTAGCTGGTTTAGCAACGGCTCTCTCAAAATGATCATTAATGCCCGTTTTCTCCAACGTGGTTTAATTCAGAGTTCCGATGAACTGCGATTAACTTTGATCGCAGTTAAATCTTCGGTTAACTTGTTTTGCTTTCCTTCAACTTTACATTTGTTCCGATCAATTGAACGTATACCTTATGCGTGTTAACTCAAACTACATTTGTATCAAGTGATGTGATTGATGCAAAGTAATGATAGATAACCGTGTCATAACCAACCTCAAAAATTATTTTTTCTGGAGAGTTTGTTCTATTATAAAAATACAAGTAGA
>QVOA01013109.1:0-16417 GCA_014825685.1 Pseudomyrmex cubaensis
TATATTTTACAAATAATATACAGTTGAATATAAATCTTTCTCTGTGCTCAGAGCTTTGATGTTTCATCACGCAACACGGACGTCCACAATAATTAATTTCGCAAACACAGACTGTGCACACAGCGCTCAATCAGAGTGCTTGCACATGAATTAGTCCTCACGACCGGCAAGTCGCATTTGGCCTCAATCGATATAAATATTGCAGAAAAGACCGATTCCGCATCCGTCTCGTCACGCTCGCGTTCTCGCTGAGGAAAGAAAATCCCGAAAGGGCACGAATACTCCCCGAAGGTCTTGAATGCTCGGCGTTCCGGTATGCCATTCGAATCCTCGCGAGAGAGAGGCAGATCCTCCTCCTTTTTCTTTTTCGCGTCTACCCACGCGCTCGAACCACCTACCAGCAAAAGAGATAAAAGGACGAAGAGACGAAGGAGCGGAGAAAAAGAAGGAGAGAGAGAGATAGAGAAAGAAAGAGGGATCTCTAGGCCGAACAAAAAGAAAAAGAAAGAAAACCGAACACGAGGTCGGAAGAGGAGGAGAGAAAGCGTGATGTATGGATTGGTCTGTGTGCGGGTTCTCCCTCGTGTGAGGGAGAACATCGCACCGATATCGGGACGTAGGGTTTCGGGTACGCCCAAAGGGTCATCACCCTTTCCTGGCGAATTCTCCCTCTTCTCTCTCTCTCTCTCTCTCTTCCGCGCTTATGTGCATGCTGTAGTATCCCTCCTTCGTCCTCTCTTTTGCCGGACGATCTCCCACTCCATCTTCCTCATGCTCCAACGGTGCATCCCTGTGACGTGCACTTTTGCTCCCTGGCGCGTCTCCAGGGACGAAGAAATATATGACTCGCCCCGCAAGAAAATGGCGTAATTATATACGAAGGCGGGAAGAAGGAGACGGGGTGTAAATCACAACGGGGCGTGCGGAGAGATCTCGGTGGGAGTTTCGCATCCGCCGAAAACGCGATTCGCCGAAAAAGAATTCCGGAAGCGTCTTCTTCCTCTGCAGGAATCGGGAAATAATGAAAACTTGAAAAGGGATGTTGTTATATTCGTTTTCCTCTCTTTGAGACATAGTTATAGTGGAAAGACTATTTGAGTTTTCTTTTTAAAGATAATTGTACGTCCATCATCCCTTAGAGAGAGAAATAAAAATCTCTAATTTGCCAAGAATACGCCGCGTTCGAATCTCTTCGCCAAAGTGACTTTCTGTTTTATTTCGTTTTTCATAATCGCGAGAGAAGAACAAGTTGGCGTAGCGTCACGGACAACCATCTGCGGTGCGAGGTTCAATATCCTTCTCATTACGTGGTGGCGTCACTTCAGAAGGGAGCCGGCTCGCGTGACTTGCTTCTTGATAACGTGACTGACAGCCGATTCAAGTCTCGCGGTTTATGCCATGACGATACGGGTGCAATGAGCTCGACACGGCGTCGTCGTCGTTGTCGTCGTTGTCTTCCGTAAGAAACACATTTGAATTCATTCGCGCTAATGTAACATTTTCTATGTAAGCTACGAGGAACTACTATTATTAATTGCACGAATTATTCTTTCGCATCGATCACAATCAATCAAAATGTATGCTTTGGACTTCGATTGTTTTGGCGGGAACTTACGCGCAAATGAAAGAAAAATACACCGATTCGTCTTCTCCGCGAACTTGTTACGAAAACACTTCGAGTGGCAAGGAAATACTCGTGAATCATTATAAAATCGAGAAGTTTCTTCCTTCTCCGTTCCCTAGAGTTTTTGGCTTTTTCACAATTAACACACGCGACGATTTAATTGGATGTATATTTTTTTGATTTCCTGTCTTTGTGAAAGAAGAGAAAAGAAGCACTCCATTGATCGTGTAATAGAGGTTCCAACTTTTCCCGTTCTCATATATACCGCTGGGAGGCTAAAGATCGTCATAATTAACGAGATGACACACACATACACACATGCGCGCAAAAAAATCCCGCAGAAATTTCCTTCTTATTTCCGACGCGAAAGCTCCGAGTTCGCAGATTCGACGTCGGAGACAGCGGAAAAAATTATACGTCACGAGTGCCGGGAAACTCTCTCGTATCTCATAATTAGCGAGCGGCATTCTCAATTATTCTAATGAGGGTAATGACGTCATAAGACCGCTCTGAGAGAGCGGAATCGACTGCGAATATTACCGCGCGGCGTCTGCACGCGAATGAACGCGACGCGTGACCAAAAAACCTAACCAGGTTTTTTGACGGCACAATTGTTTCAGAGGTCAAAAGACTTTTGACACACACACACGCATACGAAGAGATACGTGTGTGAATGTTTTCACGTATACGTGTCAGGATGTTCGAGTATCCGCGCGACATCAAAAGTCGCCGCACGGCCGGATGCACGCGATAATAACGAGGTCGTTATTCCTGATATGCAAAGTGGAAATAAATGTGGAATGCAGGTTACGAGATCAACGATCATAATTTATGATTTTCGCGCGCTCGTTACGCTTGATAACGCGATAAGTCCGGGCGCTATATAGTAATTTTTCTTTTTATCTCATATTCAATGTTTTCATTTTAATATATACATGTATAAATTGTATAAAATTTCTCATCATAATTAATAATTATCTTATATAACCGAAGAACCGTAGAAGATCGCACGCTATATTTTTCGTTCTACATATTTTGTTTTCACGTAAATTAATTAACACTTAATGCACACTCTCTCTCGACTTCTGTAAAAACATTGCGCGTGACTTGTGATCCGACGTTGAAGAATTTCGCGTAAATATATATACGCGCACCTTCCGCGTCGTCTCGGTATTGTTGACTCGTCAAGAGGGGAATTAGAAATGAGACCGAAGGGTGAACTGAACGAACCCCCGTGCAGTTCTTCACGCAATGCTCGACCAAACGTGGAGGGAGCTACGACGAGGTCGTGCGAGGGCGAGAAAGGTTAACGCAAATCTTTTCCGTGCGAGAGTGTACGGAATATTGATTCGCGTCGGTATTAGAAGTCTTCTAGTATCCCCGTAGGTTTATACGTCCGAGAAAGGGAGAACGTACAAGTTATCAAAGAGAAAAAATATAGTTTAGAAAAAATAACACTCGTTATATTCTTAGCGAGAAAACATCTCACGCAAAACTACTACGCACAGATTCTTAGTTTACAACTACTTTTCGTCAAGGTTTAACACTTGCTTAAAATTTTCAACGCTTTATTAAAGGTTAAACAAGATAGCAACACACATACACAGGTTTAATTTTAAACACTGACGTTTGACATTCGACGTTTGAAATAGATCTCTGCGAGAATATACGTGGTTCAAACTAGGTTTAAAAACTAAAAATACAATAATTAGGTTCAAAATATAAAAAACAAAAATATATATACCGAATCTGAAAAAAAAAAAAAAACAACTCAATCTTATCTTATATATGTATATATAGAAACAGATATATCTATCGTGTATTATAATATAACACAAACCACCCCATTGTATTGCGCGCCTTCCGCACAGTGACGACGACGAAGTAACCACCCTCTTGTTGCCAACCGGGCATCGATCCAACGAGCGACCAAGTTTCTCCTCGATGTACCAAAAAGTACGTCTCCCTCTTTTTCCCTTCCGATGTGCTCGTTTTCTTTCACTGGTGGCTTCCTTTTCGAAAGAATGAGCGCGAGACGTGGAAACAGCACTCAGAGAACATAGAAACGATCGCGAAGATCGCGGCTATTGTTGCCAGACACAAACGTGCTAGAGTGCTCTATTTTCGTAATGATCGAAATACACTCGTTAAACGTACTTGGATCACAGATGAGAGATGGGAGAGACTTGACCTTTCGAAATCCAATAGTTGCGCGATTTGAAAATTCGTCCGAAGATCTTATTTTAGGACGAAACTGTTTCGCGAAACGAAAAAAGTACTTGCACGAAGCAAACAGTAAATATTAATTAGCGTAAGGCTCTCATCGCCAGAAAGATCTATTCGAAATCTACTCGAATAAGAACGTAAGTCTCTTTCGACTTACACGCGTATACGTGCATGCGCTTCCGCGAGCTGCGTAAGATCCCGAGGAGAAAAGTGCTTTTGAATTTTCTATAAAGTCACCGTAAAACATATGGGCAAATATAGATGAGAGTAATGGAACATGCACTAAAGTAAATGTACACACACGGCGGTTACAACGTTACGGAATAGCAGAAATGCATTTGGCAAACCGGATGCACTTTTCACGAAGTACTTTTCATACTTCTCTCATACGACAATCCTTCTTCTTAGGATATTTCAAAACGTGAAAAATACGCGAATAAAGTATTTATTCTAAAACATTACACACAGAAGAGAGATATTTGCGCTGGTAATTTTACGCAAAATTTGACGCGAATGCAATTCGCGATAAGTTTCCTCAAGAGAAACGTTCTCTTTTATATTTTTTTTTTTTTTTTTTTTTTTTTTTTAAAGGAATCGGCGAGAATTCTCCGTTTCGGTCTAATTTATTGTCAAGTGCAGCGTGTGAGTCACACGAGAGATCGGACGTTCCACGCACACATAATAAAGTGACACGCGCTCGCGCGCGCGTCGTTGTCGTTGGTGGCGCGCGTGAGCGCCACCGGACAACGCCGTAAACAAAACGTGCCTCTTAGCGAGAGAAGAGTGCAACGACCCGCGCCATTGTGTGACGTAGCTTTCGGATCAGCTGATGGCGCGAGAGACGCGTCGTTCGCTTATCGCGGCGCACCGATTGCCTGGCACCGATGCTTCGTTCGGGACGCTCGGTCGGTTGTCACGACAAGGACGTCTTTGTTTCCGCGTCGCGCGGAGATGTGTACATATTAAACATATCTTAAATATTGGAATTTATCTCTTTAGTCCAGTTTTTCCCTCTTATTAACGTGTCGTATCAACCGACGAGGTATTTGCGCAGTGCGCTCGTGCGAAATTTTTACAATAATCGAAAACGTATTTCTCTTTCGCTCGTATATAACAAGCGCGATCACGCTTCTGTTACGTGTAACGTCGTGAAAAAAAAAATGTGCAACATTTTTCGCGGATAGAACAGATTTCTCAATAATAAAATATACGTTATATTGCTGTTCCAATTTTCGCAAGCGGACGTAACAAGCCCCGATAATCGTGTCTCGTGTCGTAACACGTACCTGACCACGCCGCAAATAAACGACACGGGAAACGTTAAGTTAGGTTACGTCTTAACCATAAAAACGGACTGTTGCGAGAGACAGAGCGTACACGCTTTCACTCTCGCACTGACTCATCGCGTGCTAATTAGATAAATTAGATGTTCTCCCCTTTTCCTTCGATTTCTCACCTCGCGCGCGAGACCTCGTCCTTTGTCTCTCTTGCAACGAGCTCCGTCCGGAGGAGAACGGTGTCCTTTTCTCGCACAGGATTCAAGTTTCTCCGTCTTCTATGGCGACACTCTCTTTCTCGTATTCGCTATATGGAAACGTCCCTGTATTGATGGTCCTGACGTCCAAACATGGGAATCCTGCCGATACCTGGATCCGATGACACAATCTTCTGCCGTAGAAGACTGAGGACTCATCGATGAAGGGGGGAGAGGGATGGACGAACGGTCGTCTCGTCAGCTGAGCCGAACGTTCGAACGTTTTCGATCTTTTGTATTTTGTATTTCTCTTTGTTCGACAGCGAACTGTCGACAAGGCGAACGAAAGAGAGACAGAGAAAAAGAGAGACATGCGTATACACATACATGTATACACACACACACATACACACACACACACTCGCACGTATCTATAGAGACAAACCACCGATCGAGCGAGCGATCGAAAACGGAGCGGGCGATGGAAATCACTGTACGCGAAAATCGGAGCGAATTTTTGGATAATACACCAGACGACGACGACGATGCACGTGCGAACGAACACAGCACGGATAAAAATAAACTGTCTGGCGAGACTCGCACGGGACGACGAAGCGATGGCCGATGGCCCGGGTGCACACACAATAGACCTCCCCAACGACACTCGACACTTCGCCGCCGTTATCGGCCATACGCGGATCGGATACTCACATGACGAGACGCGAGACGATCGACGATATCATATTAACGGGTTGCGGCTCGATGAGACGCGCGCGAACGGCTTAGAAACGAACGATTAAATGCGGACGACCGACGGGTAGCACCGATGCTCACAGGTCAGCCATGTTGAACTGGCAGCTGGCTGGCTGCTACTGCGCCTGTGACGTCACGGCGTGTTTTGGTCACGTGACGCGTCTCAGGTTCGTACGGTTCGTGACTAGGAGCGCTTTAATCAACACGATGCGATTTAATTTTCTTTATGAAGTTCTTGGTTTTTGACACGAGTGCAGATCAGAGATTCGTGACTGATACGCAAAATACAAATGTGTTTTTCTATCGCCACACAAATGACTTCAAAGAAAAATTTACACGATAACGCATCTTGGAATCTATTTTAACGTTCAGAGAAGTATTGTTCTAGTATGTGAAATTATAAAATTGACTGCGCGATTGATCACTTTTGCGTATTATTGTTGACACATAGTGTAAGCGTATAATCGCATTGTTTTTCAATTCAACAATAAATATTAACTTTACTCGCATATATATCGCGCCGTAGTATGATGTATTGGAACATTTATTTAAGCGATAAGAGGTACGCGTTTTTCTCTCTGAAGTTCTCTCACATATTTTACCAACGGCTCCAAAAATCGCAACCCGTAAAACGTTTGCCGGTGGCTCACCGCTACCGTGTAAACACACAAATCCTCTAGAGAGCAAGGAGAAAAAAAAAGTAAGAAAAATAGGGTTAAGAAAAGAAGAAAAAGGTCAAAAACATCTTATTGAAGAAACGGCTTCGTGTGTAGGGAAAGCCGAGTGATAAGCAAACAAACTCTTCGATAAAGAAGAAAATAACATTCGACCATAGAGAAAATCTACAAAATAATACGCGAGGAAAGAACTTTCGCGCACGTACACCAAAATATACAACGAGAAGTTCTTCGCGTGATTCTCTCGCAAATTTATTATAAAAAATACTATTATCAAGAAACAACGACTTACACGCATTACGTCAATGCGTGAATGCAATGGGAAATGCGTGGAGCAAGTGTATACATACATATACATGCGTATATGCATCGTGTGCGCGGCAAAAGAGAAGGCAGACGGCGGATTCCCCCAGACGCCCTAAACCCCCTTCGCTCTCGGCGGCGTCCCACTCGCGCCACCCGCGCGCGCGACCCCACGCGCCTCGCGGTCGGTGCTACGGCCCTAAAGCACCCTACCCGCGCCGTAACTCTCTCGCGCGAATGTATAGCAGCGAAGCGAGGCGCGACGCAGCGCTGCGTCGACGGAGAGCGAGAGGACGAGACGAGCCAGGAGAAGGACGCGGGAGAGAAAGAGAGATAGAGAAAGAGAGAGAGCGAGCGCGCCCTCACGGAGGGGAGGTGACGGACCGCGCCGTGGCAGGAGTAGGTAAGCCAGGCGGCGGCGACGGCGGCAGCGGGTGGGAGAGGGCGCGCGTGCGAGGGGAGGGAGGGCGCACGGCCGCGGGAAGGAGCCGTGCCTCCCGCCGTCCGCCCGCAGTACGCGCTACGCGATATCACTGGCCGGTCATGTGTGTGTTACTCTCACGTTCACACTGGTACCGTTCGGAGTTCTTCGTTATACCGCGCTGGGCAGTGTTTGCAAACCACCGCCGCCGTGAAACTGTCAACCGCCCCGCGTAGTGCGTGGTTGACCGGTGCTACACTTGGTGCGCGCCCCGGAAGTTGAAAAGTGCGGTCCGGTTGGTTCCCCTTGGCGCGCGGACGTCAACAGTGTCTTCGGCGGCAAAGAGAGAGAAAAAAAGAGACGAAAAGTATACAACAGAGTCTGTCTCCCTTTTCTGTCTTTACCTTTATCTTCTGTGACATCGTTTGTTGCCGGAGTCGGGAAGATACATATAATAGAAACAAAAAAACAGAACGCGCGCACGCAAGCAGAGAAAGAGAGAGAGAGAGAGAAAGAGAGAAAGAGAAAGAGAGAGGCGCGGAAACTCTCATCGTTGAAGACGCGCGCACCGGGAGAGCAGAGAAAACATCGTGAAGTAAGGCGCGAACGGCGATCACGCCGGACAGAGATAGAAAGAGAAAGAGAGAGAGAGAGAGAGAGAAAACGATACGTTTGAGTCGCACGAGTCTCGTGGCTGTTTTCGTGGAGAGAAGCTCGCGCGCGTCCAAGGAGGAGTAAAGGAGTGGCTGTGGAGATATTCGCAAAGGGAAAAAACGAAAGAGAGAGAGAGAGAGAGAGAGAGAGAAAGAAGAGAGAGAAAGAGAGAGAGAGGGAGGGAGAAAATACGAGTGACCGGTCGTCGCCTCATGGCCCTGTTGTTCGATGGCCCTTCGTGATCGCGGCAGGAAGAGATCGGTCGCGGAGTGGTGTTTCATACCGCCGAGAAAAAGTGCTCGTTTGTGACGAAGTTCGTCGTCTCGCGTCCCCTTCCCCTCCGTTCGTTGTGTTTGTTTTCTCTTTCGAGACGGCAAAGCACACTCCCCTCGGAAAAATTGACGGAAAAACCTGGTCGACGAGACGGAGCAGAGGCAGAGTGAGTAAGCAGGAAAAAGGAAACGAAGAAGAGGAAGAAGAAGACGGAAGAGAGGAGCGGAACACAGTGCGGGGGCAGGGGACGGAGACGTAGGAGGAAAAGTGTGACTGGCGGGCCCGGCTGGCGATCCGAAGTCGCGGATTCGGCACGCCGCGGTTTACCGATCCGTAATATGGCGTACAAGTTTCGCGAGGAGATCGTGGGAAAGAGGTTTCTCTCGGTGAGTGGTTTCACCAAGCTGAAGGTGAATAAGATTAGTGAGTGGGGTTGGCGTGCGGGGGTGATACGTGCCGCCAGTCACAGGGATAACGGCTGTCCTGATCTTCAGGTGAGTGGTCTTCTGTTTCGATTTTTTTTTCTCTCCGTAATCGCGCGGAAACGCGCCGCTACGAGAGACGCGTTTGCGAGAAACGAAGTTGTCGTCGTTGGTGACGCGGGTCGATGCGTGTGTACATATACAAAACACGGTGTGTGTGTCGATCTAGAGTCGCGCGCGCGATGCCGCGCCGTTTGTGTTTACATTACCGTGCGACCTTTCGTGTGTATGCCCGAAGAACGCTCGCAACAGAGCGCACGATGGTTACTCCGCTTTGAAATACGCGAGAAAACAGACCTGCCTGTCTCGGGGAAAGTCACCTCGACGACCGCGTGTTATTACGAGAGATGTAGAAATTGTTATGCTTCTCTAAAGAGTTCAATTTTCGATACAACGCGAGAATATGAATAATTGCGACTTATTATTGGATCGACTTTTTTTTCATAGGAGAATATATATAGAAAGTATGTATAAAAGTATATTTCTAGCATCTCTTTCTCTCGCATTACTCACATAGTTTATTCGCTTAATGTAATGACAATTTCTCAATCAGCGATTTTATGAAAAATACGCTCGTCGTGTGTTGTTGCATTTACAAAGTTCAAATATTGATTTATAATTACGTTTATTAAGAGAACCACTTTTGATAATAAATAGCAACATTATTACTGTTCGCTTAGAAATAGCAAATTTCTATCGATTCGCTGTGTGCGTCAACGTTTGCCAATATTTGAAACAAAAATAAGTCCAATGTCAATATAAAAAAAAAATATCTTTTTTTGTTTGTATTTAAGTAACGTTCATTGAAACGTTAACGTTCTGTGAAACATTCATATGATGATAATGTATACACTTTTGTTTTAAATTTCAATCTCGTACGAATCAATATTTTATCGATTCTCATACACATTTGAAAAATCCGCGCGTAATTACATAAGTATGTCCGACAGATCCTTCATTTCTTTTCAACTCAAGTCATAACTATTTCAGTTTTCGAGGACATTGCCAACTCGCGTATCTACACTGTTTACACGTGCACACGGTTGATGTGCACGTTTCGCGTTACTTGGCCGCTAATATTTGCCAATTATACCTCGTGGTAGCCAAAGGCCGCGATTATTATGTCGGTCGAGCGTGAAATCTCGGAAAATCTCGCGGCCTCGCTGGCTGAATTTTTTTTTGTCGTGGTTGTGCGTCTCTCGCGACGTCAAAATTCGTAATATTCAATTTCGAAAAGGCCGAATTGCGTGTTCGAGAAGTAATCGCTTCTCGCTCGTTTTGTTACGTAACTGGTCGAATTTTGGAACGGACACACGTGGACGCGGAATTAATTCGATACTTATCTCTTACGTAATAAAAAAAAGCAGTTGGCCTCGGGTATCATTCATTGGCCGAAACAATCATCCGAACGATAATACCAATACAACAACATTGGCTTAACACGCATCATCATTATAAATAGTATATCTTTGCCGAGGAATTTTTCGTAGAAAACCCACAAGTTCTGAGCTAAAATCGTTTTGTTTAAACTTTTACGTGGATTTCATACTTTCACTTGGCAATATTACATTACTTAATGCATCGAGAATGTGCTGAAGACCCGTTAACACAAATCTTTTTCGTATTTTATCATCAAAGTCACCTCTCTTCCGAGAGAAAAAGTAAATTTTATTTCGAATTGTTATAACACACATCTCGTGTGTAATATAAATTACAACCCGTTAACGGGAGCGATGTGCTAAATAACATTTACCATGTGTATATATATATATATATATATTTTGTTGTTACTAATGATTTTCCGGCAGAGCGGAAATAAAGCTAATGGCCTTGTTTCCAGCATTGTTTCCACGAAACGTTATTATAATGCGTAAACATTTACATTCATTTTATAGAGATTTGTTTCCTCCTTTAGCGACAAACATTAAAGGTATCATTAGAATATTGATAAACAGAAAGTAATACGGAAAGTACGTGTGTCGAATATGATCTCGTTGAAATCAACTAAAATACAGAATTAATTTTTTATTACGTGGATAATAATAATATTAATAACAATATTGTTTTTACTAATAATGTATTTTGTTATGATTAATAATGTCTTTTTTAAGTATATATTATTTGTAATTAATTCTTCTATTAAAATAACGTCCGGTGCGACAGAATTAATGTACATCATCTTATAGATTTAGATATTCGCGTAAACTGTGTCGCTCGTTCAGCCCACAGCGACTGTCAGTCCCGATGCAGTCCCTATCGATCTGCGACACAATTAATAATACCAGTACTTATTCGTGGCGTTCATTAGCGAGTCGCAAACGGTTTCAACTGCCTTTAATGGCTCTCGCGGCGTCTGCGAATTTATCTTAGGCGCCAAAGAGAATTCAGGCGTTCACCCCAAGTGAATTTAGTTGACATGTGTTTATTTGCCGTGGGGTCAGCGACTACAAACATGATTATATATTCCGGGGTCATCGTCGCGTGTCTCGCAGGCCGCCTTCGTTTTCCGGTTTCTCGTCTCGAAAAATGTTCTTTCTCTCTCTTTCTGTCCCTCTCTCGCTCGGATTTCTCGCAAAAGCGCGTCGACACGTACGTGTGCGGCGGTGAAAGTTATCCAAGTTGTCGTTTGTTTTGATTTTCGCGCAATGACAATCTTGACGCGCGCGCGTTAAAAGACAAGGTGTTCGAAAAATAAACAAAATAAGGTGCTCGCGAACAAAAAAAAAAAAAAATACTCGCTCCGTTTCTCTCTTTCTTTGCGTCAACGATGTTGACGATAAAGAGAAGCGGAGGATACCTTGACGTATCGACAAGTCGTTGAAATATCGAACGCGGAGAGAAAATAGGTGTTTTATCGATAAGGGCATGTATATATGTGACTCTCTCTCGCGCGCGCGCGCGCGCGTTCTCGTCTCACCTTGAAACTTCTCTAACTTTAGACGTGAAATGATGCATAACTTGACAATGTATACTATAAATCGCGGGAGAGACAATAAAATGTGAGACGTGGTATCACCTAAAGCGTTTCTTTTTTAAACGCTGATCGATCATTTTATGTTATGAATAGTAATAAGAAACTGAACATTTTTCAATAAACCTTTTATATTTAGGTTTTCTTTCATCGATTATTGCAAATGTGATGCGATATCGCGAGCAGATTTTTCTTTTCGCACACACACGGCTGGAAGAACTGATTTCGAACATGCCATCACATTACCTGTCTATAAATTCTGCCATTGTTTCGGTGTCGGTTTTCCTCGCGCACCTGTCCCGACACGAAGGTACCGTTACACGAAATTACGAAGCGCCTCGAAAGAGCGCGGTGACGCGGGAATACCTGGAACGTGCATCGGTCAGGAAGAAATTTCGTGTGGTCGGTTAGAGTACAAGGGAGACTGTTGCAGGGCACCAGAGAATTTGTGGTGGTACCCCCGAATTATCGAGAATTCGCGATCGCGCTGCAGGCCCTGAAATTTGCGGTTCACGAAACCGCCGCGCACCGACCACATACCGCGCACCTAACACTTTCGGATAATAATTTGTATAGCGGGGCGATGTTTTGTTGCGCTCGTCGAAAATTACGGGCGAAATTCCGGGTCAAACCCCAAGAGAGAATAAGAGAAAGAGAGAGAGAGAAACACGGGGGTGTTCGTAAATTTGCGATGATAAACACTCGCACGTGCGAAACTGGTCCCGGCGAAAATTTTTTCCGCGAAATTTATTTCGATAGTGGCACAAGTTTCGAAACTCATTATGTATAATATTATTATCTTAATGAGATGCGAGAACGAGATTCTCTATCTCGGAAATATCAGACTTTGCAATTCAAAATAAACAATATTCGTCACGACTAAAATACGTGTTTATACGCGCGTGCCTTGGCAATTTTGCGCAAGCGATTGTGCGTACAAATGTTGCTGAATGCTCTGTATACGTAGACTCTTTTTTTTATATTACGAAACTATATTTCTGTCATTAACGTATTGCTCTATCTTATCAAGAGAGAAAAAAAGTTGTTCAAGTCATGGTCATATGTTGTCCGTAATGAACTTCTCTTATCGCAATAATAAACGTCACGTGTTACTCACTGTTTGTACTTTATATTTTGTTTTTTTGCATCAAGCGAATCATTGGGTTATTGGGTTAATAGGTTTTGCGAATTTTTGTAGCATTATTTTAAAACAATAATTAAGGAACATGTCGGTTGATATCGCGGTTTTTATAAAAACATCGCGTTGTAGACGATATGTTTAATATCTTTGATTAGTAGACACTTTTGACAAAAAAGTCTACAAAATCTCGATTTTATTATACTCCCATTCGTCGTACGTAACGATCGAAGTAAATATTTACGTAATGTTCGATGTGCGCGTTGCGCGAAAAATTAAATTGTATAATCTAATTCTCTTACGAAAGAGGCTTCGCGCGCGCGTTACACACATACACAGCGCGTGATTCTCTGGTGAAAACAATCTCTCGGGAAAATCTATTTGGGATTAAAAATCCCAAAATGTGTGAAAAGGGCGATCGCTGCCGATTAGACGGTCCGCCGATTAAAACTTCGCTCGTTTTCTTCCTCTTTTGACAATCTACCGTCGTCCACTCTCATTAAACCTTTCGGAATTCCACACATTATTGGCATGAGCACACGTGCTGCCGGCCGACCGAAGCTTATCAGTTATCGTCGGCAGCAAATTGATAGAACATTCTTTCGCCGATCGTGATCGTGTGACGATCCTAATAATTTGAAAAAAAAAAATTCATTTATTACGACGAATTATTTCGAAATGAATTTGTGTGCAAGTGCAATACGTACAAAATGAACATTTACGCAATACTGCGAATATCTTTTTTCCAGGTGACTCTCTCATCTTTTGAAATATCTTATCTTCGTCTATCTTAATACTCGTCTTGGTTAATATTTCACGAAATTGTTACACATTAATATCTTCTCGACGTGCAGAAAATTAGTGTTCATTAATATTTTGCAACATTTTGTTACGTATTAATATCTTGTCGACGTGCAGACAATTACAAGTTCGGAGATATATGTTTATATTCATTCGCGATATTCTGTTATATTCATTAAGCGAAACTGTGTCGAAACATCACATTCGAACTGAACGCGCGTTACGCAAATTAAATTTAAATATAAATTGGCAAACAAAAATAAGAGTAACGCAGCGCTAAGATCTATTGCTCTTGCTCTTTTCGGCAACGTTGAAGGATCGATGTTGTTGGCTCCCGTCGTCTTCGTCGTTGTCGTCGTCGTCGTTTTATTGCAAATGGCGAAATCGATATTACGCTGTCGCGAAATGACGGTCTCTCGTGCCCAAAGGTAACTTACATACGTTTACGAAATTGCTTCCGCGAGCATCCGGATTTCTCCTCTTGCACTTCGCTGCATACGATGATTATTATTCGCCGTATTTCGAATTAGATCGAAACGCATGGATGCGATCGGTCGCGAATGATTTCACGTAATCGCGGAACACACAACGGCGGTTCTTTATAGATATGTACGCGCGTTCTCTCTATCTCTCCGTTATTTGCCCGCGAGTCTCTCGCCCGCAACAAAAGAGAGCGCGAGATGCATTGCGCTACCGTGCATCGCGGCAAATCATTTCGTGCCGTACACATACGTTCGCGTATTACGTTATTTTGCAATCCCCGCAATTTGTCCGTCCATCGCGTCATACAATTAGACACAGTCTATGAAATTTTCCGTGGACCACAGATGTTTAATATGTACGCAAGTCTGCGCGTTCTGACAAATGATCGGAGTCTTGATTTCTCACGTAATCATTGGCAACGTTCCTGCCAGTGCCGAAACGTGCGTCGAAATTGTCGGAAATGAGTGACGTCTTGTACCGCATGCGTGATCAATTGACGGGATCAAGTCAACGTTGAACAGCGCATCACCGTCGTCGTATCGCACGGATTGTTGATAGAAGTCAGAAAATATCGCGATCGCTAAAGCCGGTATTTTAGTCCGAGATCTTTAAATAAAAACTCCAATTGTATGAGGAAAATTGACAAGTGCTCGGTCCCGAAAAGTTAAGACTTGTTAAAAAAAAACTAGAAGTTAAATATTGGATAATATACCGCAGACGAATTATCAACCGACATGCGCATACAATTACATAACTTTGATAAAGTATAATTTCGTTCAGAATGTCGATTTAATCTTTTTTTTTTTAATTAAAAGTAAATATATACTAAGAGAGAAATCGAGTGACTTGGGAAATTTTGCAATTTATGGGATTGTGTCTCTTTATTTAGCGGGTGTGTGGTGTATCGAGATGTTTTGAGATCGAAATCATGTGTATTCAAGTCGCTTGTGACAAACGTGCGTTCACAAAAACGAGTTACACATATCTCTCATTAGCAAAGCTGAATGAAATAATTTCGCATAAATTGGAGGACTGATGTATACAAGCGATACAAACGCAAGAAATAATAATTTAACAAAAATCATAACGAAAATATTATCTCTCGCTCTGATTTTCGTTATTATTTGCCGGAGCACGCCAATGCGAGAAATCGCTTGTTTTGCGCGCGCAACTCGGGACGCGGAAGTGTCACGTGAGCCGCGTTTTCGTGTGTTTGCGTTCAACCGTGACAACGTGAAACTTTAACGTGCGATTCCCGACCGCGCGATTCCGACCGCGCGAATGTCGCACGTGTTGCTCACGACGAATATTCGCGACGCCGGAGTCCGGCCGTTTGGTGGCGATCCCGTTATTGCATCGAGGACCCTATCGCTATCGGCCGCATTCTAATATTAAAATACGAGTGCAACGACCGCGATACGGCCAGAAGACGCGCTTCGATGCTCGCGCCCTGCAGGATCCGCGTTATGACTAAACACACACATACACATACACATAGAGTAGAACAGAGAATACCGCATTTCATGTTCGAGGATCAAGGTCTGTCACGAGACACGAAACGATACGCGATGATTTTTTTATATTCCCCGTCTTTTGAAGGACGTGCCGACAACATGTCGTATATCATTAATTAACGATATTGCGAGAGAAACGAAATAGAGAGAAAACGCAGCAAATATCAGTAGAGTTTTATAGTTCCGGTTTGTTTTACGTCGAAGATTTTACGCCAGAGGTATTTACTCGCTTTTACAATAATTAACTTGGATTAAAAAAAGAAAAAGAGAAACAATACTCCATGTTACGCAATGTCGGTGTTAAATCTATGGAATGCTTGTGTGGACGGTGTAAAGATATTGAGATTAAAATCAAATTACCAAGAGCAAAACGAAATGTCGAATTCTCTATCTTTTTGCGTGTGTGCGTGCGGTGTCTCTCCGGCAAAAATATTTTGCTCGCCCGTCAATATTATTGCGCAACGAGTCGCCCACGCCGCGCGGCCACGTTGTGTCACTTTCCTCACACGGTGCATTCGAAATATCACTTCGGAATTGGTTTCTTACTTGGCCAATCCGAAGAGACGGCGTTTTGCCGTGGAAGAGCATGTATTTTTCATTTCGCGAAAGCTGGTAGTTGCAAC
>QVOA01013110.1:0-11763 GCA_014825685.1 Pseudomyrmex cubaensis
GGCTGGCAGTGTTAGATATACCTATAGCTATAGCGAAAGAAAAGAAGCGGTTATATATGTCCGTCTCTTTCTACTGCTCGAAGCTGGCCAAAGCGCCGAGCGCACACGTACACGGTTGTTTGCCTGTGTGCGTATCCTTTCCACTTGTTGCTGCATGCTGCAAGCGTCCGCAAATTGGCATCTCTGACTGGGACGAGTAGGTGCCGTACGCAATGTTTGCGTGCAATACGACACACACAGCAACAAGTTTCACGCCCTTCAAGCTAATGTACGGGAGATGCGCGGAACTACCGATTGCTCTAGTTACACCACCGTCAATGCAGTATAGTTTAGAAAATTACGTGCAAGAGATGAAGAAAAGAATACGAGCAGCAAATCGCATAGCGCAAGAAAAACTTAAAGAAGAAAAAGAAAAAGCCAAGCGCTATAACGACAAAAAGGCAAAGCAAGTGACATTCCAGGTAAGAGATAAAGGTGCTTTTTGACAAGACAGTAAGAAGAGGCAGATCCAAGAAGCTTGAATCAAAGTGGATAGGACCTTATGTAGTAGTCGCACAAGCGTCAGACGTAAGATATACAGTTAAAGCAAGACGGCGCACGCAGAGTGTGCATGTCAACAGGCTAAAGGCCTTTATAGAAAGTTAAAAAAAAAAAAAAAAAAAAAAAAAAGGTGGCGGAGAACCAAGGAGAATCACAGAGTCATCCTCAGACTCCGAGTCCGACGAGGCAAGGAGTGGCGGCCTGTGGGTAACAAAAATCACCCCATCACTTGAGAAGTCGGTCATCGGCGGAGTCTCGGGGCCGTCGTCCTCTACGGTGACGAAGGGGATGACACGCAAGACGGACACGTCGGGGTCATCCTCGCAGAGGTTGGCCTCGTGGGAAGTCGCGGAGCCAAAAGCACACGTGGCAAAGCTCGGGTGGCAAGCTTTTTTTTTACGTGGTAGAAATCCTTTATGGATACCCTGACTCTGGGGGAAGGGCCAGGGTTATGTGGGACTCCATTTTCTCTCCTACAAAAAGATGGGGGTATACCCATTAAAACCACCACGGTGTGCCTGCTCTGCGCGTGACAAAGAGAGGGATCCGGTACCCTTCGGACTCAGCCGGGAGCCCCCCGCGCTTTAGTATCATCCCGGAGAAAGGAGAGAAACCTCTCCTCTTTAATCACTAATGTTTGGCAGGGTGGGGCATACTTCCCCCTGCCAGCCTTCCTGGGGAGGGCCGTGTGCAAGACGAGACGAAGCCTCCACTCCGACCCGTCATGGCTCTCAAACCGCCTACCTTCTCGTGACGCGTTGCCTTACTGGCGGAAACGGGGAATCCGCTGTGGCAGCGGAACCTCCGCCCCGTCTCCACTGCCCGGGGAATCGCCCACTGACGTACCACCCGCCGGCGACGATTCAGATCGCGCTCTCTTCGCGCATCTCCCTAACACCGTGAATTTTCTGTTCGCAAGTGTCTTCTTAGGAGGAGGCGCGAGCTCGGCCAACACCAGTGACCCGGGCTCGACTTCCACATCCATAGGAGCTTTGAGGGACAAAGGGTCTACTCTCGAAACTCCAACAAGCTCACTACCCAGAGTGGGCGCAGGCGGGGATACAGCCACCACTTGTCTCGACTGCCGCGAAGAAGATGGGAGGCACCGAAAACCTCCCATTCTGTGATCCGCCTGTAGTCCCCGGCTCACGCAAAGTGGGCAAAAGGGAGCGGACGTGCACGCAGTCACATACGTGGACGCACCGCACCGATGACATAGCCCAAATTGCACGGTCTTCTCCACGCATCGGTGCCCCATATGGCCGAAGCCGAGGCACCGGGCGTGAGTGGGCCGGGCGCGAAAGACCTTAACGGATACCACAACCCAGCCCACCCTCACCTTACCAGCCGCCACAACTTGCCAAGCAGCACGTATGAATAGACGTGTCCATAACGTGTCTAAGCCCGACGGTGTGGGGCGGATGTCCCCCACTCGGACATCCCCTTACGCGCAAGATCCGGCCTCCGCGAGAAACCAGGCAACTTCCTCGGAAGTTAAAGTGGCCGGGAGGCCTCGCACGCGGACCTCCGCGTGTTTGACGAGGCGTCCCACCACCACTCCCGAACGGCCCGCGAACAAGTCGCGGAGCCGAGCTGCTAAGGCGTCGGCCTTCGGCGCGCCGTCCGGACCGGATATTTCCAACAGGAGAGACCCGGACACCGCCACCCGTGGACGTATCTCCTCGAATGTCCGGCGAGCCTCGGCAAATAAGGCGAACGGAATAACACCACCCCCCTCCCGCATCCACGCCCAACAAAACCGCTGCCTTCGGCGGTACCTGACCGAGGGCAGACAATCTTGAACCCCGCCGTCCCGCTGCAGCGAAAAGTTGAGGAACGCGTTCGCCCAAACCTCGATCCCTGGCACCACCCTCCGGAACCACCCGCGCCTGCAGCGGGGGAGGAAGGAAAGATACTCGGGGAGCGGGAGGAGCGGCTGGTGCACCACTTTTGCGCCGTGACCGCCTTCCGACAACCTGTGCCGAAGCCGGCGGGACAAGGGCAGAAACCGACTTGGAGGCCAAAGCCCCCGAGCCACCAACCCGCGGAAGTTTGTCCATCAACCGAGGTCTCGACTTGGCTCCGGTGGACGAACGCCCACCTCCCCAGAGGTGAAACCTCCCCAACTACTCCTTGCGGAAGGCCGCCAAACGGACTTCCACGACGCGTCCGACCTCGTCCAGCAGGGGCGGACTGACCGTCTCACTTGCTGGAACAGAACCTAGGTCCCCTTTCCTAACTTGGACCGCCGTCGAAACAACAGTCACGGGTCGAGCAGTTTCAATAGAGACCGAAGGGCTCGCACCTACGACCTGAACGGCCACAGAAACCATTTGTGGCACTGCTACCTGCAGTCTGTCGGCCACCCCCTCCGGCGGAGGGAAGGGAGGCGTTTGGGTCTCTGCAACCACCGTCTTGGCACGGATCTCCTTACGAGCTCGGAACCGAGCCAGTTCCGAGTCTTGGCGCCGGACCTGCAACGAAAAGTCCCGGTGGCGACTCTCCAACTTGCCCATCTTTACACGAAAGGTGGAGGCCTCTGCCCTCTCTGCACTACGCGCAGCCTCTACCCGGCTGTACGCCTCACACGCACTCCTCTGAGCCTCCATTAACTCCCCATGGAGTGACCAGAGCCGACGCGCAGTCTCGCTGCCTTCCGCCGTTAACGGAACCGTCACACACGCCAACTTCAGATGCTCAATAGCATCGGCGTTCCGCTCAAGAGAAGCGACCAACTATCCTAGCGGCGTGAGGTCCGGCAGGAACCTCTCGCAGCCACCGCAGTCTCTGACGACGTCCCGCTTCCGCCTGCCGCAGAGCGCCCGGTCCCTTGGAGAAAACGGAGTGTCTCCGAGCAGTTCCACTTTCGGTAGTTGTCTTCTCTAAAACCCTGTAGCGGTTTCGGCCCACTACTGGCCAATCCTTGTTCGTACCTGCGGAGTACCTTCGGGAAAAACTATTCTCTTTTTCATATCCTTATCCATGATTAACTATGAACAAGGAGGCTTTCTGTCAGGGTTTTCCTTCCCTTAGGCGGCTCTCCCACCGGAGTAACGGACCCGCCAGCCCGGGTTTTTCGTCGGGGTTTTTCTTCCCTTAGTTTCCGTTAGTCTGGAGACTTCCCAAGGATCTGTCCGGCATGGGAAACCCTACCAGGAGCCGATAAATCGACTCCCGCCGGCATAGCTTCTTGATTCATCGTTCCACACAAGCCCGGGCGCGTGGCAAGCTTTTTTTTTTACGCAGGGGAAATGCATTTACGCACACCCTGACTCAGACGTAAAACGTGAGCCAGGGTAGTGTAAAACTCGCTCTCCAAAGAGGAGGGAATACCCACTAAAACCCACTGCGGTGTCCACCTGCTGCCCTTGTAGGACTGTCCCGGGACATCTTTACCAGAACACACACAGGGCAGCCCAGAAAGACATGGGCTTGCGCCCCGCGCCACTGAGGGAAGGAAAGAATGACTTTCCCTCCCCTCCCTGAGACGGAGTGAGGGGATACTTCTTAACTCCGCTGCCGTAGAACCACGTGCAATGAGGGAAGTCTCTCTGCAATTCATGAAGTCACACCACCCTTCCATGGTGGACTCACCCTCCTCCAACCGCGACCTCACTCACTGGAGAGAGGTCCGCTCCAGACCACCGACAAGCAACCGGTTTCTGTATGCCTCCTGTCGTCGAACCCCCCATGGAAAATGGGGGGGAAGGAAACGAGGAGAGTTGAGCTTAACTGAGACCGGGCTCACAAAACGAGGGTAAACATGACCCGAACCTTTAAGGAGGAGAACAGGAATGGCTGTCTTAATTTCTGGCGCCAAATGCACCAGATATTCGGAGGAGCGACCCTCCGAATCCTAAGAGATAAAGAAAAATAAAAATAAAAATCCCGCCGGAACAGGAGATAGCCGCACCCTCCCTCCCCTCATTACGAGAAACTAATTATGGGTGCAGCAGCCCCCCAACCGATGGCCGAACACTTAGCACCGCCCATCCGGTGGGAGGACTCCCGGCCCTTCTCTTCACAGAGGGGACACCCCTCTCTCTCCTCTCTGCAGTCAGCCACCTTATGCTCCTGTCGACCACAACGATAACACAAATCACTGCGGTCGACCCGGCTGGAACACTTAGCCCTACAGTGCCCAGGTTGGAAGCATCTATAGCACTGCAAGGGGCGGGGACGGAGCGCTCGCACTCTCGCCACCACCCACCCCACCGGCAATTTACCCTCTTTGACCGCTTTGGCCGCCGCCCCAACCGAGCAGCGAACCAGAGCGCTTCCACCCCAAGACGAGGAGTAACGCAGGGATACTACCCTGACGTCCTCCCCGCCACCGAACTCCCGCGAGAACTCTTCACGAAGTTCATCCCCGGTGGTGAACTCATTCAATCCCGAGACGAGAATCTCAGCATTCCGGGATGGACGAGCCACTTCAACACTGCCAGGGAGGACCTCTCTGAGTCTGGAGGCGAGGAGATCCGCTTTAGATTTGCGGTCTTCACTCCCCACCTCCAACAGCAGGTGTTTCTCCATGGTTCTACGAACCCTCGAGACACCCGCCGACCTAGGGTCCACCCTGCTCCTCGCGGCTCGGAGAATTTAGGCATATGACATGCCCTCCTCCCCGAGACGCAAGGTAATTGCCTCCGTTTTCGGAGAAACCACTCGCGGGAGGGGCCGCGAAAAGCGAGAAGAGGGAGGAGGAGGAGGAGGAACATACTCCCGCCCTCCACCAATCCCACCGGTTATCACCGCAACTGCTGCACCTTTCCCCCCAACCCAGCCACCGCAAGCTCCTTGCTCTTCTTTTTCTTTTTCTTCTTCCTCTTAGTCCTTCTCTCCTCTCTCACCCGCGTCTCAATAGGAGCAGACGGGGGATCCTTTGAGGCACATGTCTCGGAGGATTCCGCTCCAAGCACCTCTGGACCTCCTCCGAGACAATATCCCGAACCACCTGTTTGATCTCTTCTCGCCAGAAAGAGGGAATTCGACTCCTCCCCCTCTGACCGGAGTTGAGCTCGCCGCCACATCGGGCCTCGCCATGGAGACGTCGATCGCCCGCATCGACGTTTTCATATGCTCCTGGAGCGCGTGGAGCGATCGAGAGGTCCCTTGATGGATCTCCTCGACCGCCGCACGCGCCTCAACAATTTCCTCCTTGATTGCGTTCATGTCAGCGAGCCAATGCGAGGACTGCTCGTCCATATCCTCGCTGACCTGAACAATTGCATCTTCTGCTCAGAGGCAGCCTGGCCCTGACTCATCTCCTTAATACCACCGATCGCCTCGGCGACGCTACGCTCGACGTTCTCGACCGACCGGTGGAGGACGTACCTGGCCCTGAGCTCCACAAGCCCCGAGGTTATCCTCGAGTAGAGCTTGTAAGGCTTGCCTGTTTTTTGCTCCTTGGACATTTTTGAGCGACGGCATAGCCGCTCCCAAAGCTCGTCCAAGGAGGCCCCCATATCGTCGATGAGGTCATCAACACTAAGCTCCTTAACGTCGGAGCTGTCACGTCTCTCCGTTCCTTCCTGAAGAGCCGACTTCAGGCTCTTATCGGCCTTCCTCTTCTGCTGTGCTTTTGTGGCGGTAGCAGTTTCTCTAGAGGAGCCCGTCGTCAACTTCTCCTTCTGCCCTTCACTTGATAACGACGCGACAGAAGCAGGGACAGTACTCCCACCGTGCCGGCCCCTAAGTGTCCGAACACTCTGGGACAGTAAACTCTCTCTGGAAAGCTAACTTTTCATTTTTCTGCTTTAATTGGTTTTAGTCAGTGTTTTCCTTCACCTAGATCGGTTGATACACAAAACCTAACGAGCCCGGTTTGTCCGGGGGAGAGTGGGTTGAGTGCTTTTAAGGCGGCACTCACTCGCCTTTGCCGTGGATACTTCATCGAGTTTATGGAGCATTTTATAGACTACTTTCTTCCCACAAGAGTAACCATCCCACTCTCAGTATCCACCGCTGATTGTCCGCGGCTGCTTATTTCTCCCCGAAGGAGTTATTCGCAGCTAACCTCATTCCTTGAGGCCGTTCTCCTATCCGCAACCCGGAGACGCGCTCGGTAGCAGTCAGCTCTGCTCTTGGAAGGCCGGGGCTGTCCCCCCGACCCCTAACCCGAGGGCGCGTGGCAAGGTTTTTTTTTTTTTTGCGTGGGGGAAATCCTTTATGAATATCCTGGCTTCGGGGGAAGCCAGGATTATGCGGGACTCCCCTTTCCCAGCCAAAGAGACGGGGAGGGGTATACCCGCTAAAACCTCCACGGTGTGCCAACTCTGCGCTTGGTCGGCAGGACCCGGTACCCCTTATCGGACTCATCACGGGCCCTGCCGGCGCGCTCAGGACGTCTCTAGGGGAGGACTCAACCCTCCCCAGTGCTCCCAACTGGTGACGGCACTTCGGGCACACACCAAAGTGCCGTCCCGACTTGGGGTCTTTGATGACGGGCCATAGCCCCCGCTATGACCCGCCAGACTCCGACAGTGGCCAAGAGTCCAAGTCACGAGTACTCATCTCCCCCCGACCACTGCCCCCCCTACTCACCATACCCGCTGCACGGGGGAGGAACGGGGGAAGTTCCACCACCAAGCACACGGGTGTGCGCCCACTACCGGCCCGTGGAGGCCTTGCCCTCCCTGGCCAAAGCCTCCGAAGACTTTGGCCCGAGCCTACTCCTTTTCCCCCTTGCTCCGTTTTGCAGGGGGAAGGGGGCTTTTCACCGCCTTGAGTGGAGGAGATGGGTAGAGCCGACTCCGATGGATCCCCCCGCCTCTTGGCGAAGGGAGCTGGATCGACCTCCATCACCTCCGCCACCTCTTCCGGGCGGACAGGGTCTCTTGCCCCCTGTTCTACGTTCCGGGTGTCCCTGGGGCTCCCCACCGGAGCCACAAACGGGGTCCGGGACCCAACCTCCTTAGGCTCCACGGCCTCTACCTGGCCGAGAGGTGGAGCCTCGGCAGCGGACTGCGCGGTCACCGGCCCCACCACCGGCGTCCTACGCACTCTACCTCCGCCACCCACCGGCTGGGGACGAGGGAATGCCCTCCCCCCCCCCATACGGTGCTCGTCGGGCCGGCCAAGGTTCGCACACAGCGGGCACTTGACCGGTCCAGTGCATCCCCGTGCCAGGTGTGACGAACTGCCGCTCCTGTAGCAGCACGGGGGCTGCTCAACACCAGTGTCTGGAGTGTCCGAACCCCAGACAGCGGTAGCACTGCATGGGGCGGGCCGCGAGTGCCTCCACCGGTAGGGCAACCCACCCCATGCGCAAAACCCCTGCAACCGCGACGCGGCGCGTCGCCTTAATCGGCAGACACGCCTACGCGGTGCCCAAGCCCGCGGGAGTAAAACGGGGATCTCCGACCCGGACGTCCTCCCGCGGGCAGCTTCCACACTCCGCCAAGGAAAACACGAGATTTTTTTTGGAGACCTGGGTGACCAGCCTCTTAATACGGTTCTCTCCGTACATCTGGGGTCTCGTCACCCTGACTTCTTCACCGAAGAGGGTGATCAAACCCTCGGCGAGTTTGTTTGCCTTGACCACCCCTCCGGGGACTTCCAAAAGAAGTCCGCCTGTAGCAGAGGGGCGGGGGAGAATCCCCGACACCTCCGCACCCTCTAACTGCGTCCGGGACGCTCGCCTCAGCACCTCTGCGTACGAGAGAGTGCTACCAGTAGGGATGGTTAGCGCGACCGCCGCACGCGACGGTACGCGCCCCATCCCCACCTTTCCGTTCGGCTTTCGCCGAGAGGGCCGAGAAGATTGGGCCCCAGGGCCTTTAACCTTTCCAGTCCCGACCCGGGCTCTCTCCCCACCCACCTCCCTGGTGGCCAGGGAGGAAGAGTCCACCGCTCCGGTGGGTCCCACCCGGACGAAAGTTCGTTGCCCCGAAGGTCCACCACCACCGCCGCGAGACTCGGCCGGGAGGCGCTGAGAGATTCTCTCCCAGAACTTTCCCAGCCGAGTTTCGAGGAGGACCTCCACCACCACCTTCAACCCCGTCCGCGCCCACCTGTATGGACACGTCCGAGGTCTCAGGTCGAGCCGCGACCGCGACCTCCGATTTCTGCCCCGCCGCCACCGCCTCACCCCCCCTGCCCCCCACTCGGGAGGCTTGGGGAGAAGCGCAATAACGGTTTCAATTGCGTTCTCTGGGAAGGGGCGAATGCCCTAATCTGCCAGGTGGTCCTCTACCGCCTCCTGCCAGGCAGCCGCAACACGGTCCGCATGGTCCGCTTCATCCTCCAGCTCCGCCCGCTCTTTCTTGGCATCCTCGAGACGCCTCGTCAACTTGCGGACCCTCGCACTGAGGGCCGCCACCTCCGTCTCGAGGTCCTTCACCCTCTGGAGATACTCCGGCGCAAAGGGAGCCTTCGCACCATCCCTCGCAGTCGCACTTTCCCCCACGGTTCCTGCGGTGTAGACCGTAGGTAGCCCGTCGCGGGATGACGACATGAGGGGGCCCGGGACGATAGTCCCCTCACGCCGGCCACTGGGGATCCGAATCCCCTGTGGCGGTAAACCGAAACTCTCATCTTGGCTCATAATCCATAAGACGTAAGATGAGCGGTTTAATTTTGGAGTTTTCCTTCTTCTAGGTCGGTTACCGTCCAAGGCTGCGAGCCCGACCTGCCCGGGTTTTTATTTGGGGTTTACTTTCCCCTAGGTACACTCTTAGTCTGACCGTTCCCTGAGGACCTGTCCGGCATGGGAGACCCTACCAGGAGCCTAAAACTCGACTCCCGCCGGCATAGCTCCTCAGATCATCACGGTACTCAAGCCTGGGCACCACGACAAGGTGGTGTACCACTCCCAGGGGGCGCGTGGCAAGCTGGAGCAACTGCTTGACACCGTACTTAACGACATCGTAACACTAAAAATTTTTAACACACAAATTGGTTTTTTACTATTTTCCTTTGAGGGAGGCGCCGGCACTTACACTGCAAAAAAAACACAATGTAATAACGGACACAAAACTTGCACGAGACAGCGTTCAACGGGTTACTGACGCTTGTTGTCGCGAAGAACCATGACCCGGAGTACAAAAGACAACCGCAAATATAAAGTCTAAGAATTAGTATAAGCGATAAAGAGAAGCTTAGGTGACACATACAATGAACTCAAAGTAAGACCGACGCTCGCAGTTTCCAACTGTTAAGCGACACCGTTCGCAGAACAGAAAGGACAAAATGTAATGTAAAACGTTATGCTTACAAGAAAATGTTATTAAAAGAAAAAAAAAGTAGTAGTACTTACCTTATGTGTCGCGTAGAGTGAGACCGAAAGTCAATCACGTAAGAAAATTCCAACACAATCCGGGTTTATATTACGAAAAGTATGGAACAATGCTCCACGCTAGCGAAAAGTGGAGATTAGTCGTAAAATTAGACGTATACACGGTATATACGCGAACGGAACAAACGAATCATATGTTAGAGTACACGGTTAAGGCGTGCGAAAATACAGCAATAAGTAAAGAAAAAAAAATAGAGAATTATGCGAAAGTTTTGCCGCGGAGTTACAACAAAGAGTACAAAAAATAGAGAAAATAGTAAAACGCAAAAACTATAGTGGGTATACCAACGCGTTATCGAAGAAAATTAATTAACGCAGTAGGTTCTGTCGCGAAGATTTTATTTGGCACGATGCCGAAGATGAGAAGCAAATTTTGGAACAAATAGAACTCCTGAGTAAAAAACATGTTATACAGCACGTGGGTAAAAATCAGCTGCAAGTTGTAAACGCGACTATCGCTCACTTGGAAAATGTTGAGAAGGTAGAAAGAAATGAAAATAAGCTAAAAAACGCGATGATTAAAATAACAAAAAAAGTAGACAGTTACGCGCAACAAGCTGAGCTTAGTGAGTATTTCACAGAATTAGACAGCATGATAACGGAACTCGAATTCGACGTGAAAAATATTATGGAGTACGTCACGAACGTACGACAAAGTATTATGTTCGCGCAATTACAGATGGTACCTGTCGAATTACTAATGAAAAGTCTCTAGGACGCGAATAATTGGTCTACCCACGGATTGCACTTTCTATTTGTTGTAACTCTAAAAAATTGGCTAACGATAAAAGAGTACGTTACAGTTAGGGTATACTGTAAAAACGCAAATGTGTATAGTTGTCAACTTTCCAATGATAAACCCCGTGGAATATAATGTGTTTAGGGTGGTGCCCTTACCGGTACACGACTACGACAATATATTCACAGTAGCACAGATAAAAAACGAAATAATTGCAGTAGACGAAAATCGACAGACATATTCCGTTGTAACGCGAAATCAATTAGGAAAATGTAAAAACGTAAAAGATAATTATGTCTGCGACAACATAGAATCAGAATACAAAGTACAAGCGGACGCATCATGCGAGGTGCAAGCGTATGTCAGTGATTCAGAGAATTTTTCAAACCGTAGGGAAGAAACTGTAGCCACGAACCATACGATTTGGATAAAATTGGAAAAGACACGAGTGTGGTTGTACTCGACTCTAAAAAGCAAGCCGGTATTATAGTATAGTATAGTTTATTTGATCCCGTTAGGGTTACAATTTTTATTTACAACTAACTTCATATCTTGCTTCAAACATCATATCTTGCCAACTAACTTATGCCCTAACTTAAACTACCTTACACGCTATCTTAACCCTATCTTACATCTAATTTTTTTTTTTTTTTCTATCGTTCTTCTGAGGAGGTTAATGATCCCGCCATCGGGACCTGAACCCGGGAGTACTGCTTCGATGGCGGGATCCCTCCTTGGCCTGATGGTCGGGCCTATTTGTTCTTGGCCAGGTAGATGTTCGTCTTCTGGCTCGTTGTCAGGTTAGGCCAGGCGGTGGAGCAAGATGTAAAAGCTCTACACCCTGAAACCACTGACGAGTCTCCTCCCCTCAAGTCTGCGCCCCAAGGGTCGCACACCTGATGTGTACTAAACTAACACTTTGCGTGAGCCCCCGGTAGGAAGGCTTCAGCGGGCCTAGGCCCGGAGAAGGTCCACCCGGAGCTACTCATTGCTATCATCAGGGGCCCGGCCCCTGATTTCTCTGTCCCGTTCTGCCGTCTCCTTTGCGAGCATCACGGCTTCGCTAAAGGAGACGACCGCGTCCCATACATCTCTGTCGGCGGACATGCCGCGGAATAACACCGGCAGTGACAGGTCCGGTCCGACCTTTTCCCCGAGTGTCCTGCGTTCGCTGCTCCAGGCAGGGCAC
>QVOA01013111.1:0-46960 GCA_014825685.1 Pseudomyrmex cubaensis
TTTTGAGAATGTCAAATCCTATTTTCTTTATCAATATTAAATTTATGTTAAATGTATTTGCTGTTACAGCTAAAAATATCAAAATCAAATCAATACAATTTTAAGACAAAGTATATTATTCACACATTTGTGTGTCATGAGAAAATTAAGATTACAAAAAATATTCAAAAGATCTATTTAAATAATAAAAATGCAAGTAGTGATAAAAAAAATACAGAGAAAAGAATTAGAACATTATACTAATCAAAAATATTTATCATTTACTATTTACGCAAACTTGTGTTACAAGCTATAAAAATACAAAATATAACAACAAACCAACATCCTCATTTAACATAGCTCTTTTCCAAGAATCAACAACGAGAGTTCATACAAAAAAACAATATCCACGAATAAACAGAAAGATCTACGGGAACGATCTATGATGCGGTTTCCGCATATCGACGACGAGAACGATCGCCCTGAAGCGAGAAGTAAAACCAATCATCGACAACGTCGCTCGTCCGTAGCGCGTAGAAGAGAAAATACCAAGAATGGGCGTGATTGGGACACAGACTCCCATCGGCGGTTAAAGTTAGGTTAGGTTAGGTCGCAGCGACATGACATCACGCACATGCACGCAGAGAAAGAGAGAGAGAATCGAGCGCGCGCGGGGTTACACATACGCTTCTTTGGCACGCACGCACGCACACACACGCCGTCATCCAAACAAAACACCTACGATGCTCGTTGTCATGTCATCACGACGGCCGGCCGTAGTGTACACCCCCGCGTTTTCCGGGAACGTTTTCCATCGAGAGGACGAGAGTTTCCGGCAAAGACAACCAGGGCCATTTTGAGTATCTTCGAGAGTTGTGCTACTCACTTGGTACACGCCAAACGTGTCCATCGTGTCGGCGGGACTCGCGATCTTAGGTGTCTGTTGCTATCGTCCCGGTCCGCGGTCTCGACGTGGTGACAATCACGACGAATCGCTCGCGGACACGAGCGTCCGCATCTTCCACGCGCGCTTCTCCGCCTTGGTCCCTCTCGGCCGTGTAATATAAATTTTTTCTCACTACGCGCGCTCTCGCACCGCTTTGAGAGAACACGACGTGCCGCAACGCGTCGCCAGCCTCTCTTTGTACGCGCACTTTGTTGCTCGGCAGCACGAAACTTCTCGTGACGCGTCCCGAAACGTGTTCGTCCCCGATGTCTGTCCTTCCGTTGTCGCCGTCGTCGCGGTCGACCGTCAACTTAGCGGACACACGGGACTCACGGGAGTGCCTCTCGTCCCGCCCGACACCCTAGTCGTATCGTCGCTTGGCATTCTCTTTGAGAGAGCGTAGGGTGGTCATGTGACCCGCCGCGCCGAGAGCGGCTCCTCAGGTCCGTGTCAACGGGGGGCGCATCGTGTCGGTCGATGGGGGGGCAACGTCGAGCCACCTGTAGCTTCCGCGCGCGCAACGCTACATTTTTTTGGAGGGAATTTCAACGGGAATTCTTCTCGTTCGCGCGCGCATTTTATAAGTAAGTTTGTTCACTATTTGTTAATTAATTTATTGAAACAAAAAAAAATATAAGCTACATGTGTGTGTAAATATATATATTATTTGAATTTACTTCGATACTACAAAGTGCTAGTTGGTAATAATTACCGCACACAAAGGTTAGAAACAAAGTAAAAATTACACGATAATGATCTGTGTGATGATTAGCGCTTATAATCAAGCAAATAGTATACGCTGATAGAGAGAGAGAGAGAGAAAAAAAGGGTTGGGGAAAGAGCAATTTGCATACTGCTGGGAACGAGAATTTAAGTAACCAGCAATTTCTGATTCGTGAGAGACAACCGCTTGATGGGATTTGAAAACGATTATAAGAGAAAGAAAGAGAGAGAATAATTATAAATTTATTTTGCACGAAGGAATTGTATTGTGAGGGATGTTTAAAAAACACTGTTACACAATTGTGTGTGTGAATTTCTCAAAATAATATTACACACGAAGTTAATCCGAAACAACATGCAATTTTAACTCGTTAATTTCTACGCTTTGTAATTTAATAGGATTATTTATGTTCTCATAATTAAAACAGAGAGCAATAATATTTCAGTTTTAAAAAATTACAACATATTTCTACATTTGAAAAAAAATTGAAAAAACAAACCGAACAAATAAAAATAAAACAATACGTTAAAAAAAATTAAATATACAATAATCGCTCGAGGTGTAGATACGCTCTTTCTCACTCTTCTTCTCTCACGGTAGAAAAAAAAAAACATACAACAATAAAAATATCTACAACTAAAAATACGCGTTTGCGATACGTAACACAGCCCACTTCGATTTGTTGTGATACCCACGCGAATGTCAATTCAGGCAGTGCAACGTCACGGGGAACGTTGCAAAACGCGCTCGAGAAAGAACACGCCGGCTGAGAAAGAACACGCTGGTCGCGTCGGTGCTCCCGATTAATATTCATCAGTCTCCCGGCGATTAGTTAATCGCCATACGGAACAATAAGCAAACGATGACGTAAATTGACGATGATAACGACACCTGAATTGATCTAAAGAGAAGCTTCTTTCTCCTCCTTCCTTTCTCCCCCTCCTCAGACAGAAAGTCACTATCGGACGATCTTTCTCTCGTGTGAGATGCGCTTAAGGACTCGACGGACGGTCGATCGAGTCGTGAAAGGGCAAAAGAGAGAGAGAGAAAGAGAGAACGAAACAAGAGAGGAGAAAGACGAGGAAAGAAAAAAAAGAGACGAGGAAATGTAGATAGACGCAGGAGAGAGATCATCGCGTTGTTGCTGAAAGCATCCAGCTAGTAACCGCTCAAAGGCCACTGCCCGACCCGACGGATGATGATTTATACGGCCCGTTATGTCGTCCGCCTCTCTCTCTCTCTCTTTCACTTTTCCTTTTTGTCCCGCGCTTACACCACTCTACTTCCCAAATTGCTTCGTCCATTCAGCTTCTTCTGGCCGCGCCGAAAGACACCCGATCGCGTGTTTCGCGCGCGCGCTTCCACCGATCAAACTCCGATTATCGGAGTAATTCGCGAGCGCTATAACTGGGCGTGCGTGCGTGGGTGGATTGGCGATATCGGACGCTTACGCGCCAGCTGGCATCGATTTTGATGAGAAGGTAATTGTATCGGTCATCGGAGCAAGACTATATGTCACGTAACGAGAGATAATAAACGTTTCAGAAGCAAAACCCTTTGTGGGGGCGAAGAAATATCGATAACCCTTCGAAGACATTTTGAATTGTCTCAATTGTCGCGCGCAACATACACACGCAATAAGTCTGAATAAGTTACCGTTCAACAATTGTTATCCTTACCGTGTCATCGAAGACCAGATTGACCTGACGGTGGTCGGTTATGGGATGGGGGTGCGGTGGTCGATGCATCCTTCCTCCACCGTGAACTTCCGGGTAGTCGATCTGCAAAAGACCAACGCCGGTTTATAACGAGGTCTGAACATTAAGTGAACTATAAATAAATTGTGTACACACAGAGCGCGTTTTATTAATCCTGCTCGAAAGGAAATACGTGATTATTACGCGCGCCTGTTTGTAATAATAAATAAATAAAAAAAAAAAAAACAACATCGTCGTCGTTAATTACTGGAGGAAGGGATGGTGATGTCAACTTTGCGCGGGCGCGACTTCGACGTTGATAATCCGCTTCGCGCTATTTCACACGACCGAACACGGGTTATTCCCAGAGATTGTCATCGGTGTTTTTTTTTTTTTTTATTTTTTTTTTATTTAAACCAACTTTTCATTCTCGAACGGCTCTGGATGTTACGCGCGTCGCGCTGTAATTTATAGACAATGAGTGAGTTTCACTTCGCGATGCGTTTCGATGCGTTTCGTTCGAAATCGTTTCGTTGATAAAATTTAATCTAGCGCGACGTCACCTGCGGATGCGCGTGTTGCAGCTGCGTTACTTACTTTCGTCCGTTCCGCATGATTCAGATCCGTTGCGATCGTTATTAAACAACATGTGACAACATCACTCGGCACATCCGAAACGAAGATAAAATTCAATTGTGCGCTATCAAGAAAGTTCAATCTTTGATTTGAATTTTCTGATAACGCAAAATGTGAGATAAAAACACATTAACAGGAACTTACAAGATAAGATGATGGATAATTTATAGTATGAACTTCTCTCTTCTCGCAGATTATTTTTTTATTAAAAAGTTGTGGTCATAGGTCGTATGTTGCAATAATGATATTGTTGCATTTAAGTAATGTTAATAATTTAAATATGATTTTAATTTAATTTAAATGTGATAATAATATGATTTTAAAACATCGTTATCTCGGAATTTTAACATCAATTTAAGTAAACGTTTACGACAACTGCTCTGTTCGGTTATTTTCTACGAAAAGTTTATAGATTTTGTAGCAATTAAATTTTTAAATATAATAACAGGAGGCCGAGTATAACAACAGGGGCCAATATCGGCTACGTCATGGCTTTGCGACTCTTTTTCTCGACTAACGTGCAGTTACATATTCGTTGCTATTCAGCGATGGAAAAAAAAAGAAGACAAAAAATAAAAGGATGAAAGAGAGACAATGAGACAAATGCGCTTCGGGCCGGAACTCGTAGGCCGGACTTCCGGTAGATACGCCGGTTATACGTGCCATTCACGGAACCGCTCCCTCGTGACTCGATTGTTAGAACTGAATGTTTAGCCAATTTCGGGATGAAAGTTCAGTTTCCAGTGGTGTTCGATCGAGCGACGCGACATTCCCGATTTGGTTGTAGTTCGCGCGATCGCGTGTACGTCGTATGTCACACAAAGAGAACTCCGACGTTATTGTTCACTCGTACGCGCGCGCATGCGACAAGGAACAAAGCGTTACTTGCAAAAGTAAGTTTTCGAACAAACGTTCTTTGTGATTATCGAAAAGATTTCGAGTAAACAATTGCGAATCCCAGAACTTTTCTTCCCCATTGTACTTAAATCGATTTTCGTAGCATTAGTAAAATTTTTAAATTGACATTTCGTCTTTGTGTTTAAACGGACAGGAAATGACATTTCAAAATCAGCGACCGAAAGAAAAAATGCAATCGTGACGCAACGTATAAACACATGCACGTTGCGTGTGTACGTTCTTCTGACGTAACAATTGAAATTTTATAAACAATAAATACGAATCGCAGAGATGCGAATTATTCGAAAATACACTTATATTGTGATTTCAATTATGCATGTATGTCGTGTGTTATATACGCGTGTTATTTCGACGCGCGTGTTTTTATTTGATATTCGAAAAGTTTATTTCGGCGCGCGCGATTCATCGGCGCGCAATAAGCGCGACATTGTCGTCAATTATCCGAACGAAGCGGAACGAAATAATATTTTGATATGCGCGCGAATATTACGCGCTCGCGCGCGATCTCTCAACGTTATTCATTTTCAAGCGCGCGAGATTAATTACAGTCACAATAATATTCTCCCAATTATACGCTCTCATTCATGCGGGGTTCGTCGTTCTCCCGCAGCGTTCCTTCTCTTTCTTTCTCTCTTTCGCTGCGTGGGACTTTCGACCCCGCGTGCGTGGGCGAGAAAACGGCGTCCACGTGTACGTGCGTAACACACACGCGAGACGGGACGGAGATAAAACGGAGGAGACGTATAATATTAAACGCGCGGGTTCACCTCTTCGTCGCTCACCGACGACCGAGCATTAATGACCTCGTTTGCGATCGTATATCGCTCGTCTATCGCCGCCTCGTCAAGGTTATCAGTTCGAAGAAACACACCCGCGCTATATCTCGACGATTGGTCATTGAAAGTTAATGCGGAAAACAAACGAAATGTATCCACTGAGACGTGACGATGGAATCTAGCGATTACAATTATCAGAAAATCAAAAGCTTGTACAATATATTTGTAGTATCACATATGTGTGCGTGTGTGTGTGTGTATGTAACACTTCTTTACCTCGGACGACACGATCGATAGAGTTCTAGGTGTACCAGGCCAGCTCCTAGACACCGAACGTCCTTTTCGTCTTCTCACCACAACAATCCGAGGTCGTCCGATTCTGCTTGTGTGTTTCAACATCTCGCAAACGCACACGCACGGCTAATTGTTGAGTGTAACGGCAATTACGGAATATCTAATTGTACGTCGTTTTGTCACGTTGTTTGCTCCCTCATTGCTGTTATCACTGCGCGAACAGTTCAGCGAGCGTCATCGCGTTTCTCGTCGACAGCTGCGGATTGATCAACAACACCGCGATTGATTGATTTATCAGATTTTACGACGGATATATATATCTATATGTCGTTTTTAACAACAACGCGACACAACGCTGATTTTGTTCCACCGACCGTTGTTATTTCACCGATCGCGGACAGTTCGCGGACTTCGATTCGCGCAAAAACCCGTGAACGTGCCGCAAATATCAACCATCTCGCGTGAAACACGAGCGGAATTTATGGCGAGACGCGCGTGATGGTGCACTCGTAACTAACTTAATGCTCCGGTTTGATCGCGGTCGGGCGATTCTATCGGTTTGCGGACCTTGCAAACTTGGCAATCTCGTGGCATCGACGGGGGAGTTTAGCTTCCACAACTCACAGATATATACGTCGCGGGAAGAGAACTGAGTCGTTCGCGATTCTTCAAGAGAGCCAAAGACCAGACTAATCACGTGATCACACACTCAGGAACGTATAGAAACTATTATTATATATTTGCGATGTATACGTGCAATATTTGAAACGGGGGTAAATTTATTTCCGCGATATCTTGAATTTCCATATCGCGAATGCGAAATAATAAAAAAACGTTTCAATTATTTTAAATAGAAAATAATTTGACACAATAAATTATAATTCTTTTTTAATTCAAAATATAATTTCACGGTTTTTATTATTTCTTCATTAGTCAGCAATATCGCAAAGGTTGTGTGTGTGTGCAATGTTTTTTTTTTTTTTTGTGTCTACGACGCGCGTGCAAACGTTTGCAAAAATTTAAGACTGTAATTTGATCGCGTATTTTGCGTTGAAAAACTTGTGGTCGTCTAAAGGTCGGGTGTGTAAATCGAGCTCGGGGAACAGCGCGTTGACGATTTTCAGCGCATAAACTGTCTCCCCTGAGTTGTGTGTACTACGAGAAGTCGTCTACATTACGACGGCTTTCCGCCACACGAGAGCGGATCGAGCTAAAAATTTCTCCCTGGGACCTCCGCGAGATCAAGCCGCCTCGTGTTCATACGGCGCAGAGTTGCCGGAACGTGTGTCTACTTTATTTTCGGTTCTTCCTGCGTTCCCGACAACCATTGGCGTCACGCGCGCGGCCCTAAAAACTGGGCGCGCAAGAAAGATCCGTGAAAACGTCAAAAGAATTCTGATTGAAAAACAAGGATGTTATGAAAATAGCATCGATCGAAAAAATGTTAATTTTTGCCCGAAAGACAAATTCGAAATATAAATTGCCGAAATATACAATTTTGACCGTCATGTGGATTAAGATAACAAAAACATTTGAAACATTTTTCTCAACGGAGAAAACGAATTCGCACAATATTTGTTTAAACAAAAATCTGTCGATAATGTCACGTTAAACTTTTGCGATTATTGTCCATCTCAAGCGTGCGTCATCGCAGTGACGTTACATTGTCGTTTTTGCAATCTCGTCCTTCAAACAAGTTGCACTTTTGTGTGTGGATGACACTCAAAGACTATAGCGCACCATCTGGAAAGTAAACGGTCGATAGGGCAACAGGTTCAAAGAGCTTTTGAAAATCGTTATCCGTCGACGATAATCGAAATCTATCCGCGCTTCGAGAGTATATTCGACGGTGTTTTTTTTCTTTTCCGATTATCCTCTCCTCGAAACGCGACACGACGTTTATCTCTTCTCCACTCACAATTAATTTGGTTGAAAACACTTTATTCACTCCCTCGCGTCCCGTTCGGTCACTCGATTAATCATCGCCGTTGTAACCTCCGCGTTTAATCGGCGCGTTTCAAACAACGGACGACAATTTTAGCCGCGAAACATCGTCGGAGAGACCACGCCGGACGGGGGCACGAGAAGCGACTGGGGCCGCACTCGTCCGGCGTACGCCACGATAAAGCACGCTATCTTCCTCTCCACGCGGATGTTCATTTTTTGTCATGTGCGCTCCGCGCGCACTTAATCACCGCCGCAATCGCCGCACGGGAGACACTTCTCTGTCGCGCGACTGAAGGGGAAACGGCAATGTCAAGGGGGAGGCATCGCGTCCGTGGTGTCCAATTTGCACCCCACTCGAAAAACGGACCGTGTCATTAATTCGCCAACGTGTGTTCATTTGTCGTGTAATTTTTCGTAAACCCCGAATGCTCGTTCGAGGTTGGCGTGTGCGCGATTTAAACTTCGAAAATGCAAACAGAAAGGAGTCACTTTGGGACTTTGGTTAAAAATTTCGCAAAATTGGATTTACACTTGAGAGTTATAAACTGAAATATTGAAATGCGCAACAAGATAATGCAACTATTCTCGTGTAAAAACCAAATGTTGATATAAAGAAGAAAAATGTAACAGAAATGCCATCCATTCAAAGAGAAAAAAAGAATATGTATTAAGACAAGCCGCACATAACGACACATTCAACGTCGGCCGCGCGATGTTATGAGCAATATTTTCCGTAGGTACGCGATTATTCCTGAACATACACGTTGTCGTTATCGCGTGTTATCGTGTCGTTTAAAAAAAACATCCTCGCAAAAAGAAAGAGAAGTAGCGTAAGTAGCTACTTCTCTCAAACTACTGCATTACCGACTTCCTTTCGCGCGCGCACACACACACACACACACACGTCCGGCCGCGTAAGGCATGAATGAAAAATGCGTCGTGCGATGCACACGCACTCACGCATATCCGCGCAACGTGTAATCGATCCAGTCGTACGTGCGGATGAGCCGTCGTATCGTGTGTCACAGCTTCGTACCCGCGTCATAGAGTTACACCCGCAATAACGTGTGTGGGCATCGAACCAGCTTCCAGCACACACTTACGAGAATCTAATCGTAACCCATAATCAATGGAGCGTACCGAGCATTGACTGTCGTCATCGACAACACACACGCTTCGGAGAGCGTGTAGGTAGGAATACAAGTAGAAACAGGTTGCCAGGTGCATCTAAGCGATTCTCGAGAAAAAGATCTGGGTCGAAACATCGCGCGTGCGTCTGCATCATCGACGACGACAGTTTGCTTTCATCTCGTTTCTGAGATCTCGCAACCGAACGATACACGTCGTTGTTCACGGATGAATTCGCACGCACATATCGCACAAATCAAACACATATATACATCGTTGCTCACCGAGTTTCGAAACCGAGTGCGAGTTATGGAGAGAAACGAGAAAATGGCACAGAGAGAAAACATTTTTACCTCGGAAAAGATAATTTTAATAATTGTGTTATAGAAATACATTATGCACGTGTGCAATATATTATTATTTTTTTATATAATATGAGATAAGTGCACACACGTACACACACATAGAAAATTTTGATGGATTTTGTTATAATAAAATGAACCAAGTAAAATAAAATGAACCAAGTAATTTTGTTAAAAACGATTTATTCATTCTATCGAGTAATCCCCATTGTTTTTTTTTTTTTTAATTTTCTTTCGCAGTGCTTGATAGAATAAATAAATCGTTTTTAACAAAATTACTTGGCCAACTTTTCTATCGCGAAATTCATCAAAAGTTTTGTGTATACTCATCCAATATATATAATATATGTAATTTGCATTAAATAAAATAATAAGTAATAAACACTAAAATAACTAATAAACTAATTTCATCGTCCTTACAACATTATTTAGAGGATATCTGAGAATAACATGCGGTGATTGATGTGCGCGAGCCACGTGTGCCCACGTTGCACAACAAAGTTGCAAACAAACCACACGTGAGCGCGATAACGGGGAATAATTCCATTGCACTCGTAGTTTAAACTGGAGGAAATTAAAGATGCGTCTCAATAATGAAAAGAGATAGCGCACTTCCTGCGCCGGAAGTGTGTCGACTTGGAACGTGCGTTTAAAAGGGACCAGGGGAAAATACGATACTCGCGCACAGACAGACCGCAAATGGGTTCAAGGTGAAACTGATAGTTCCGACTGTTTTGATTAATACGAAGATCCCTCCGATAAAGAGGTGGATTAACTTTATTGCAAGCGGAAAAAAAAAATTAGTATCAGAATAAAGTTAAATTTTAAAAGAAATTGGAATTAACAAGAAAGTGAAAAATAAATTTAAAAAAAAGAAAAACGAGGAAATGAGGCACTTGGTTTTTAATTACACATTTTCGAGAAAACAACCGTGTGTATACATAAAACAATTTGCGTGAACTTCACAAACTTATTGAACACGATGTATTTTGTATAAAATTAAAACTTTACGAGGGATAAAAATTCTTTTCGGTGCAGACGCGCGAACGCAAAACGCGCGTCTTGCGGAATTCAGAGAAGGGAAAAAGAAACACGGTTCTCTCGCAGAGACCTCGCATAAACGTTGAGAAAGAAGGATACAAGGGGGAGAGACACGCGTTGTCTGGATGAGGATTTATTTTCGGAGCGGATCTGGCCGATTCTTTTTTTTTTTCCGTTTCGGCGAAACAGGCGCGAGATTTTGCATTTTTCATATCCGAAGAAAATCCCTCACGTCCCCGTCGTCGGGGTTCCGGGAACTCTTTAACCAAATGAACACTTACGATACTTTATTACGGCTAATAAGCTGCCTTTGTGCCGTCGGGTCATTATATCAACCGAGTTCGCTATTGAAAATAGGTTACAGGCGCCGCTTTGTCACCCTACTTGACATTTTCTGTCGTGCCCCCGCGTTTTCACACGAGAAGTGTTACAAGTTACAAACTACGAGAGAGAGAGAGAGAGAGAGCTGAGCCATAGTCTGCCGCAATATTGTATAATTTATAATTGAAAATTCTGGAGCTGCACACATATATATATAATATAAAAATAATATAAAAATAATATAAAAATAATATATAAATATATATATAAATATTTGAGAGCGCGTGTCAAGCCGCATGCGAGTTTAGTCCGCGTCTTGCCGTGAAAATGAGAAACGTCACGTAATAAGAGTTCGACGTTAAATAAAACAGAATGCCAAGACTGTGCAAGAGAGATTGCAAGATTGTACATTAGTATTCCGTCACGCGTGCGCCCCGTATAATCAAAATATTCCACAACTATGTTATAATATAAGCCCGGAATATATATATATCTTACGATGTACCCGGTCGGGAGAGCATATAAACCGCAATATAATGTCAGACTGTTAAACACGAAGTATGTCAAAGGGCAAGAAAGCCACGCGGCCAAAGTTTATCCGGTGCTTCTCTCTAAGTATGCCACACGCGAGCAAATCGGATATTGTTCGGAATTCGAATCTCGCGTTCTAAAGCGGAAACTTATAATTAGCAATTACAGTGTGTACGGTTTGTTGTTTTATTATAACGCGCGCGCGCGCGCGCGCAATGTCATCGTAAACCATACGCGACGGTAAAATTGAACGAAAGTTCAGCTTTACGGCTGTTTTAGCAGTTTGTATACATTTATATTTAGAAAGGGTTTTTCCCTCTGAACGGCAGCAGCGGGTGTTAAACCGAGTCTGGCGATAAAAATGAAATCTGAGTAATACCATGACGAGTCACGTCGATTTTATTCGAACTTCCTGCACACAAGAAGATCTCGCGTAATGTATATCTCTCCCTTCGGAGACGCGCGCTTACGCACGACGGATGTGGCATTGTCCGCCATACGTATATATCCTTACGCAAACACGCGTATATTTACGCAGTCGCGCTTGCGACACAGCGACGAAAGAATAAAAAAAAAAAGACGAACGTATGTCCGTCGTACGTCAACGTGACAAACGGGAAATCGAGCGATTTATCCTTTACGATAGGTACGCAGGTTTCGTATTACGCAGCGCGGTTCGGAAAGGCAGCTTTCCGACGGTCCGCTCGCATCTGGGTCGACGAGAGAAATAATCGTGGGACACAGATCGCAATTTGTATAATTGCATAATTGGTCGCGCGCGCGGAACGACTTGGCACGGAAATTGTAGCGTGTTGCGCGCAAATTCTGCATTCGCGCGTAATTATTTTTTATGTACGTGTCTCTCTCGCCGTGTCATTTTTCTCTCTTGTTTTTTTTTTTTTTTTTTCGCCGCGGGAATAAGACAACGTGCGCGAGTACAAGAAGCGGGAGAAATCCGATCGGAAGGAGAGCGATGTCGGAGCGCGGAACGGATTATTTGCGGTGAAGCGAAATTACGGCAGCAACTTGTTGGGATCTCTCTCCCGAAGCAAAGTTTTGCTATTTTGTTCCTCCGGAACGCCCGGCGTAACGATCGACTCGTCTCCGGTTATCGGTTTTCCCGTGGAAATTGGCCCCGTCGCGATGCGCCACGTACTTTTCCGCATAAATATAGGAAGTTTCCCTTTTGGAGGGATAACTTTCCGTTCTGAGAGGCGATATCTGTCGGGACAGTTCCGGTGTTCTCGCAATCGACGAGTTTACTTTTTCGACACAGAAACCACAAAAATCGCAGATTTCGGTCGGCGAATTTGTTCCAAACGTTTTCGAGAATCTCGTTCAGTATTGTTTTCATAAACGTACAATTCGCGAATATCAGTGTCGATCATCATTGCTTTTACGAAAATAGTCGGGTTTTTTTAAAATATATTTTACAAACGTGCGCGAGGTAATTGGAATTTTTTTATCGCAACGAAAGAGAGAGAAAAAACGAGAGAGAACCTGCGTTAAATTTTTTTCCAGAAAAAACTCACGAATAAACGCTAATAAATACAATTAAAATACAGAGAATCTTTGCTGCGAATTTATCGGACTGTCGCGTCCGTCGCGCGTGCGATCTAGCATATGTTACAAAATTAAACAATCTCGAAAGTGTTTAACAACGTTATTCATCCGCGTTATTTTACTTTAATTAACTTTTGTCGTTTTACCGTGTCTTCTTTCGCGCTGCCGCACGTACGACGCGAATAGATCTCGCGCCTCAATATCAATGATCGGAATTCCACGAGGAACAAAGACGATTTATGTTTCACGCGGCGTCAGACGCCGACGTATGTATTTCCAGGCGCCCGACGTTGTTTCGTCACTGATGATAAGCTTCTTGAAAACTGCACGTGCCGCGACAACGCGCCGCGAAAGATAGGGACGCGGAGTTGTGCTGTGGGTAATGCACAATTATTAAATATACCCGCATCTCTCTTTCTCGAGAAACAGAGAGACAATTATCGTGCTCCGAAATGAACGTTTTTTTCCCAGCTGCGATATCAATTAAAGCTCTTCCGTTCGTTATAAAAAAAAAACAGATATTAATCCTTAAAAAAAAAAAGAGAGAAATAAGCTCGTGCGTTCTATTTGCGTAATCAAAGTAAAGACGCGGAGTCCGCCAACTAATGGACAACTATCGTTCCTTCTAATGTCGAAAAAAAAAGTCGTTCGTGGCGATGATTAATCTTCGTTCGGCGCCCCGAGGTTTCCGCACAATGAGCTCTCGAGTGGCGGAGAGTGAGCAAGGCGGCGGATGGGGATAAAGTACCACAGTGTGGCACAGTATAGGGAGCACTATAGAACGGGAGGAAGGTTAAAGGTCAGACGTCCAATTCGCGTGTCAGGTCACAGAGTCACCCCGCAGACGAACGCAACTCACGCGCGCGCGTGTGTGTGTGTGTGTGCGTAGCCAAGGTGCAGACAATAATTTTCCATCGCGGAGAAAGAAATTTCATTCAGCACGCGCACACGTGACCCGGAATCCGCCAAAATTGATAAATGTAGCGCGCTGTCTTCATGAATAAAAACCTCCCCCCCGTCAATATCTCTCCGGCAACCCACGGGAGAGAAGAACGCGCGGAAAAATTAAATAAATCAAGTCAAAGGTCACTCGCGTGGGTTTTACGCGCAAATTTTCAGAAAACACGGATTTTTTCCATTCTATTTTTTTTTTCCCAGGTTTTCTCGTTCATTCATTCCCGGATATAGAGTAGCAAAACACACACCGTGAGCCAAGATTGAAAAGTGAGTTACAACATTTTGTTTAAATTCTATTCTATTGAAATTGTGCAAATTATTTGCGCGAGAGAGCTATTGATCGGAAAAAGTTTCACAGCTCGAGGGCTGCACGTATCGATCCCTCGAAGTGTGGCGATTCGTAAATTTCATAATAAACAAAATAACAGTGCGTTTGCAAAAAAAATAAATATAGATTTCGCGCTGCGAAATTTCGAAGTTCATCACGACGCATAAAAAAAAAAAAAAACGCCCAACACACGCACAGATTAACAGAGTGATACATTGCCACTGATAAACTGTCTTCGAAATTGGGTTTCGGCGAGATTTAATCGCGGTTCGCGTGCCACATAAATTCGTACGAGCAATAATCTTGTTAAAAGATAAAAATGAAAAATGTCACACGCTCGAATAGCATTGTTTTTACTATAACTTTGGCATAGAGATAATATTAAAAATAATTTTTACGATAAATTATCATATAGGGAGAGAAGAATATTGTTTAGAATATTATTTATTAATACATCATCATGACATAATTTTAATCGACCACCAGCAACTGAGCTGTCAAGCTATTTGTCGGTAAGGCAGTTCGGAACATCGCTGCAGATGGCAGCTCGGATCAGAAACTTTATTTTCTGCTCACGCAAGTGTAATTAGCAACGCGAACCAGAATTTCCAACTTTACACACGCTCGAGCAAACTCCATCGGCAATATCAGAATAAATTCCTCGCGACTCTGCAAATTACTGTACTCTGCAGCAACTGTAAGCGTGATTAAAGTTCGGATGTTGATCTCGTCTCACATTTTTCAAGATAATTCAATAAAAATGCTCTCGCGCATATAAGCTAGAGAATACAACGTTTATGTTGCATTTCACTTCTCTTTCAAAAAATGTAATATCAGTATTACGAGTTATATTTCTTATTGTCTTCTCCTTGTTAGATCTGAACTCACTCTTTTTTTTTGTCAACGCAATGTCAGATCGCAAGTACACGCGAAAAACTGAACTAAACTTAACAAGGCGCAATTGAACAAAAAACTATCTCGCTCCTTCGTCGTACAAGCAGGTTGAAAGTTGGAATGTTCGTTGAATTTGCGCGTTCGCGACACTAGCTCTCATTGAAAGAGTCAAACAATTGTTAGTCCCGCATGTCTGAAAGTTTGTCCTAATTTTGGCACGTAGAGAATCGACCGGCAATGAGAACGAAATAAAACGAGCTAACTGCGAGAAAGCGCGAGACGAGGGATTCCAAAACTCAACCTGAGCATAATACGGGAAAAAGAGAAAGAGAGAGAGAGAGAGAAACTATCGATTAACTGTCTGCCACGTTGAGTCTCGCGCGGAGCGCATTGTCTTTTCGCGGCGCGGATATCGCAGCTCTCGCGAGAGCTCAGTGCTCGGAAAAAAATATCCCGTAAACGCTTATTGCTCCAACTGTTTCGCATTCCGTGGTAAACCGACCACAGAAAATTACGCGTCTGTTTGCCGTAAGTTTTCGTACCGTACTTACGATCTCAACCGTACGTGAAAATTCGAGAGCCTGTAGTTTTTTGATAAAGTTGAAAAAAAAAGAGCGCATCTGAGATTAAACTTTTTCTCTCTTTCTCTCCTTTCGAAAGAATTAACAAATCAAACATAGTGTTTTCCTGTTTTCAGTGTTGTTTTAGTGTGAAGCAAAAAAAAAATAACACTTACGACAATCATCTCGGAGGGCTCGAGGACGAAACATTCGTTGGGTCTCCTGGCACTGCCACCCGTCCGCTTCCCGAAGCTGCAACACGGCAAGAAAACAAAATATTTCTTTATCACATTGCGCCGTCACATTTCATACAAATATTTATACACCCACGCGTAGAAGCCGCAGGCGTTTTATCGAGAGTCAATATTTCATTTTGACTTCTCGGGGATGTCTTCGTACATTGCATCGAGAGACGAGAAAGGGAAGTCTCTCCAAATTGTGATTCATCGTATGAAACTCCGTCGGATGTCGTATCGTTTCGAATCGAACAAATATACGAGTTTTCGCACGATTGTGTAAATACATATTATTGCTGCCGCCGACATTAACTTCCACGACGGATTATACGATCCAATATTGGCCGCTACGCCATCGTGACAGATGTTTCCCCACCCCTTCGTCGTCGAAAAGGGCACTTCTCAAATTAACCGTAAAGGCACGGCTGATTGTCGACGATACGGGAAGATATTCTGCGGTTACACGAAATAAGGGAGGGGAGGGGGAGTTTTACCGATATGCTATTGTCCAGACCGTTTTTCCTGATGAAAGGAAAGCACGAGATCGAATCTCTCTATATTAAACGTCCTTCTACGCGATAATGGAGAAATAAAATACCCCCAATTTTCTTAACGATTATTATCGCAGAAATAATGAAATGTATCATATGGATTTTCACAGGTTATAAAAAAATATAACATTAATTTGCAAAAATATAACAAAAAACACTTGTAACTCTCTTTAGAAAATGGGACAATATTTATCTCTACTAATATGTTACCTATTATATAATTACAAATTAAAAATCAGTTATGTTGTCAGTGTGGGAGACCGCTCATTCTCGCTATTTTACTTTGTTTACACCTAACGCGAGTTATATCGTTTATCACGAAAAGTCCTCAATTTAACGGTGACGGCTATGAATCGAATGTCGATGTTCGACCGACCGAGAATCGGAAAAGCGAGACAGCAGATGAAGGAAAGAGAGGTTGCAGAAGGCCGTAAGGTTGTCGAAGGCTGTTGACCCGCGTGTTATCCCGTTTCCTCCCCTCGACTTATCCGCACACGAGCAGGAGCCGCGATGCGTAACGCACGCGTAACGCATGCGTAACGCACCGCTCGTCTCAATCTGCGTGTGTGTGTGTGTGTGCGTGCACTGTAGAAAATTCAATTCGACGTGGATGACGCGCGCGCCTCGTCTTCGCGCGTGTATCCCATCCTCGTTATAAGTTAACCCCATAAATGTCGCGCGTTTTGCTTCCTCGGGATTATAATTATTTCGTCAGACATGTGGGTCGTTCGGTTTCAGCACGCGCGTCGAGACATTTCCGTCCCGGCTTAGAGAGCAAGAACGGGAAAGAGTCGATCGATCGGTCTGAAATATTTGGTAGGCCAATTTTCATGATGTTTGCTCGTTAATTATATCAGATAATTGATCAGATGATGAAATTTATGACATATAGAGAAATAGAAATTTATTACATACATTACTCGGCAACCGCGAAGAGATAAATTATGTAAAACTAAATGAAATATTTCAAATTAAATACAATATTTCAAATTAACTAAAAACTAGTTTTAATTCGATGTAATTCAATTATATATAATTTAATTGCATACGATCTAATATAAATATAATTTATTTAAAAACGTTATATCGAATTTAAATTGCAAATTAGATTGTATTTTGTTGATGTTTTTAATTTTGTAAATGACACGTAGAATAAACTCAAAGTTTTTTTTTTCAACAATGTCGAACTCTTCGGTAAAAGTGACGGTGATTGGAGATACAACAATGTGTTCTCTCTGTAAATATTCTGTACAAAGTTGGAAAAAAGACTCGTGCAGCAACCGTGCGCATACATATGTACGCATATATAAAGTGAAAGCGCGGAAATTTAACAGAGGTGGGCATGGATGTTTTCCAGTAGTTTTGCAACCGATTCACCGTGCACTTGAGCTTGTTTTCCGCCGACGCGCTCACAGCGGAAGCAATCAAAGCACCCGCGCACAATCGCATCGAGTGTCGCGTTCGCTTTATGCCGCGCACTGGTGTGTGCGCGCGCGCGCGATGCAAACTTTTGTCCGGTAGTGTCTTTCTGTTCCCATTTCCCGAAATACATCCGTGGCGTACGCTCGTTATAATTCGCAGCGGACTTAACAGGGACCAAAGCCGACGGACGGTAGCATAGCCGGTCGTGTCTCATTGTCGACAATCTCGCATGCCTGACCGTTCTCTCTCTTTCTCTCCATTTGACGTCCATTTCGCGAAATTATCCGTGCCATTTCACGACATTAAGCCACGTGGGTCCACTCAACGTAATGAAATATTTCTATGAAGCCGTTATGAGCTATTACCCTTTTCTCTATTATCATATCTTTTTAATCTTATTCACCGCGCTATTAGGCCGTCCTTTCACGCGTATGAGAGTGTGTGAAATTGCACGACGGCGGTTTTTGCTGGTTAACACTATTCGCACTTGCGTCGGATTGTGACGTAAAGAGACACGAGAATATTTTTGTTTCAATTGTCAAAAAAAAAAAAAAACGTCTATCTTGCGCGCGAGAGATATAGAAAGAGAGAGACATTTTTCTATAAAATCTATTTTTAAAAACTCTCCTGTAATTAGAATTATTCTCCGCACAATTCGCGTAACATTTTTTTTTTGCGCCCTAAATTTTTTTGCGAGGAAATATAACAATAAACCTTTGTTCGTTATTTCCTGCCACATCCGTAATTACATCAACAGAGAAGTACACAGAGATCGATCTTCGCAACTCAATCGAACTTTCTCCTCTCAACGTCAATCCCGACAAAGACTCACCAAACGGAAAATCTCCTTCTGGGAAACGCGGGCGGCGGTGGCGGCTGAACGCGAGGGGTCCTGTCAACGGACTCGCTTCTGAGGGCCTGTACCGCCTTGGGCACGGCCCTGAAGGGCTCGTGACAGGCTTTCGTGACCACGCTGCCGTTCCCAACGCCATCGTTGAAATTACCTGTGCCACCACCACCGCCGCCGCCACCATGGAAGCTGTTCCATCTTCTCACCGGGCCCCTATTTGCCCCGTGATAGCCAGCATTATGGCCAGCTGAACCTCGAAGTTGGGTGGTGTGTTTGCGCATCCTCTCTCGACGATCCTCTCACTGATGATCCTTACGCCACCGGGACGCACCGGATTCATCCATTGTCTGTGTCTCGAGTGTGTTTCCGGATTGGCTTACATCTTCGACGCTTTTTCGTCGTTTTCAGCCGCGCGATACTTACTTCTCAAAAGTGGCGAAGAACGCGCGAAGAGAATTGGAGAATACTTTTTTTTTTTTTTGTTCTTCAAAGCGGATTATTCTCGCCCGATAGTTTCCTAAATGGAGTTCGAAAGTAACTCGATATACTCAAAATTGCGTTTGCGAGAGATTTGCGAAGATCGGTGAGCCAGCCGTCGATCGATTTTTCGAGTGAAAAGACGAGAGAGAGCTGCGCGCGTCGCGTCGATTGCGAAATAAAACCGTTGCGTCTACTGCAGCACTGTCAAAAAAACAAAGTATGTATTTCTTCTATAAAGTGTGTTGCGCGTTTAAAAATTTATAGAACGATATAAAACTCGATACTCGCTGTGTCGTATATTCGCGCGCATGAAACGCATGAACATGCATTTCTCGCCGCGACAATAAAGAAGAGAGACGCGAAGCAATAATTTTTCTCACGGGGACAATATGCGCGCGATATATTTGGTTGACGATGCGCCAACTTGGCGACGAAAAGGTCGAGCGGAGAGTCAAGTGATTCTTAGTAGCTCGTTTCGTGACGTTTATTATGTGACCTTACGGTATCTCAATTTAATCGACTCGAACGAGCCTGTCTGATGAAAACGACGCAACACGACGCGGTTTTGCGTCGCGTTTCTTTCGCGCCACATCTTATCGAATTCTCCCCGGTACGTTTGCCTGGAAGAGCGATAACGAAAGGGAGTAAGATTTACACGGCGATAAAATTCTGATGTAAAAGGGAGTAGAATGTCGTGCAGACGCACAACGAGCCGCTTACACGAGTGTCGTATCGCAAATAGCGATAAGCGCATCTCTTTCCTCGAATTACAAGACGAACGGTTCTAAGGTTCCGTTTGAAGATCTATTGTTAGAACATTCACAAATAAAAAAGTCGTCCGTCATATTTTTTTTAAATATATAACAGAAATATATGACATTTTTTATTTATTCACGAGATAGAAAAAATAGCACACGATTAATGCACGGAGGAGCGCGCGTAAGAAAAATAAAAAATAAAGAAAATAAAAAAAAAAAAAAAAAACCACTTGGTTCTTTTGCTCTCGTGCAGTTTTTACCATCCTCTCTGCGGAGGATTTACACTCTTTTACACTCTGTTTTCCTACAATTCGACGCGCGCGCCGAGCATCATTATTCATCTGACAATCCGCCGCGCCCGGACGCGACGATTTGTCACGATGCATCAATAAAAACACATTTCTGCTCAATAAAGAAGCTCGAAATGATGTATACGCGACTGACGCGGCGATTTTTTACACACATGCGTTGTCTCGTCGTTCTCTTTTCGTGATTTCGCGCGGACGTTCGCCGACGTTTCGTGTATATCCGTGGGAAAAATCTCCGTGCAATTCAGCGCATAAGAAATCTCGGCGGAAGAATGAGTTTTAGAGAGGGGAGAAGGGAGGAGAAAAGAGGATGCAGGCGAATATACGAGGCCGGGCTTTTGCGCCTGGGCATAGAAATTCAGCGAGCTTGCAGAAGCTCTTGAGCACGCGCTCGAGGAGCGGCTCGTCGTCTCCTCTTCTCGTCGCCCCCGGGAAGAAAAGAAAATTTTATAGGATAATCATCGCGCACTTTTCGTCGAGACGAGCGAGAGATCGCTGAACAATTTAATTACCGCGCGCAATTTGAATTTCTAACTCGTTTAAAAACGCGAATAAAAGATAACGCCGCGCGCGTCGCTGAGTCAATCAAAGTTATATCGATCAAATTGCGGTTGGAATTACATTGCAGAGAATTATTTGGCGCGCGAAAATCTTGCGGAGTTATTTTCGTTTTGTTTGGAAAATCAGAGAGAGAGAGAGATAGAGAAAGAGAGAGCGCGTGATGCAAATCATCGCCCTATATCGTTTCCGAATGCGATTCGGTCGATTTGCCAAATTGACGTCGTTAATCGCTCCGGGAAGCGATTCACAACCCGTACCGATCGAAAACCCCATTAACGGTTTACGGAGACAGCGCTCATCATTCCAGGTCGCTAGGTTTCCTCGGCAGGAAATAGGAACAAGGAAATCTCCGGTTTTTATCGCTCGAAATATTTTACGGAGAACTCTTTTGCGTAGAGAAAAAGAGAGAGAGAGCGAGAAAGAAGATCTTATCTGGCTTATATGTGTGGATCGGTATTTCTGTTGCGCACGAAATTGGAATAAGTAGGTCGCGCATCTGAATGTACGGGAGAAATATCGCGCCGTGTCGCGATATTATAAATTTAATACGACTGGGGTGAATATAACGCACCAGTGAAAAATAAAAAAAATTATATCGCGCGCTGTGTCATTCTCTTTCGAGGAAGCAATTTAAATTAACTTGCTTGACGTTACCATCAATTCGATTCTCATTGTAAACTGCGCAAGTGGAAAACGGAAAACAATTGCTGGAATAACAATTCATTTGCTGGAATAACAAGAAGATTAGCTATGTGGTCAGCGAGAAACATTTGCTAAGCCTATTGGATTTTTTGCCAACAAAATGTGTCGTTAATGAACAAAAAAAAATTCAGTAGATTCAACAAATTTTTCTCATAATAGCAAAACTTTTTTTCCACGGGTTGAAAAGAAAAAACGGGAAATTCGAGGCGAAGGAAGAACGCGTGAAAATAATCGACAAAAGATGGCAATTAAGGAGGTGATGGGACGGAGGCAGGAAGAATTTCCATTTCCAGCGGAACACGCGGAGCGTGTCTTCCGGTACAACGATCCCGCGGCGTGATTATTAATTTACATCCGCGCGCGCGCGCGCGCATGATTTTTCTGCTGGAAACAAAAGTGTCTGAGATGCGAAGCAGCGTTATTGCGTGTTCGCAACGCGCGATAAGAAATTGTGGAAAAAAAAAAACTATTAATTTCTAACTCGTATGAAAACTACATTAATAGAACGCTTTGTAACGTTCTTTCTTCTAAATGCACATTTGTGTTAGCGCGATCGATCGAGGAGCAATTATCTCGTCAAATAACGGATTTTTGCGGATGTGTGCGAGTTCTTCACACGTATCCCGCGTGCATTACTTAACAGAACTTTCTTTCGCTTATATAAAAAAAAAAAAAAAAAACTTCTCGTCCATTATGTTTTTTCGACGAAGATGCGTGTGTGTTAATTAGACACACAACAACTTTCCTTTCTTCAATCGAGCATTGTGTACACACGGTAACGCATTAAAGCCGCGTGTATATTTGAATATTAAAATTATATGAGTACGTACACACAGAGGGATCATTAAATTTAATCAAGCTTAATTAATATTTATTACCGACCCAAATACGTGGCATTTAAATTCAGAGGGTTGTTATATAGATGACCCTGCCGATATTAAACTGTGCTTTCGAATTCGTTCAAAACTCAGTCCTTTCAGTACACACACACACACATAATCCGCTTTAAGATTTAATAATTATTCCTCGACGGCGCTGACTGAGCGATTATTAGACGCAATGGGTTAAGAAACAATCGGCCGTTTGCTATTGTCGCCCGACAATGGCGGACGATTCTTCGCGACGACAATGCAAGCAGCATGTAACAAAAGAGCCGCGAGATCGGAGAAAACGGTAATAGTAGGCGAGCGCCGACGAAGAAAAGGACGGAAAGGAAACGGGAGAGGAGATGAAGCGAGACGGAGGAAAGTCGGCGCGTTGGAAGAAGATCCTTGCCATACAAGGACGCGACAGACGCACCCATTGTTGCTTGCATGCCCTAATCCCGAGCGATACGCGCGCCCGAGTCTCTCTCTCACCGCGCGCTTTTGCTAACGAGCACCATTCCCATAAGTCTTTGCTACCGACTCGCATATACGTCTCGCTTCTGGTACCTGTTCCCGGCGTCAGCGGGACGTTTCCTCGATGCTCGTTAAGTGCGCAGCTTCGCGTTTCAATCGATGTTTACGCTCCTGTTTGCATAGATCTTGAACGCGCTGTTGAAGCGCATTGCGGAGCTTCGTTACAAACACATATCTCGAGTAAGTACGGAGGAGTAGCACAAATTGCAGATAAACAACATTGTGAAAGATGATAATTTTCGCTAATAAGATACAGAAATAAACTGACGAAGTAGAAGGTTGTTTTTGTCTCTTATTTGCCTTTCTGCTCTCTCATTCAGAAACGTAATTTACTTTGCAATCTTTTTCTTTATTTTCTCAAGATAATTGGTTTTTTTTTTTTTTTCTTTGTTGATTTATTTTTTTCTCATTTTTTGTTCTCGTGTTTTTTTTTTTTTTTTTTTTTTTTTTTGCAACCCAACATCTTCGAGTGACTTTCGTGACGTGATAAAAAACCGTGCAAAAAGAATCGCAACTGCGGAGAGCAGCGAGGCGCGAAGTGCGACGAACGGGGCGCGCACGCAAAGATGTACGAGAAGCTCGTGCAAGCACCGCACTGGCCGCTGATGTAAAGCCGGCGGTACCGCGCTCTTGTTTAATCAGATTTTCACCGGTCTCTGAAGTCGGCCTTTGTGTGTCAGCTACTCGCGAATTCGCGTTTCTCTCTCTCTCTGCTTCTAATCGCTTTACCGAACCCGCGCGCACTGTAACGTTTTGTCTTTCCCGCTGTAAATCTCGTTCGCTCTCGTTAACGGAAAACTACTATCGTGCTGTAATTCGAATCGCGACCGTAAACACGTACCACGCATAATGCGTGGCGTCTCGCGTCTTCGTTCGCACGCCTTCTCGGCAACTGCGATGCATCATCATACGATGCGTGTTCCTCCGTCTATTACAGGATGCGATATGAAACGTGCGCAGAGTAACTGACAGCGTGCTACGCTTCAACGTTCAATTACTTGAATATGTGCTGAATCTTTTATTTCGCATTAATTTATAAGATAATATAAATTTTATTATTTTATTTATTTATTGTTTTGTTGTATTAATATTTATTTATTGTTTTGTTGTATTTTTATTGTATTAATTAGTATAAACGGAATACAAGTATATATAGTTTTGTCGTTCTGAGAATAAGATTTACCTTTTATATTTTATAAAACATATTTATTTCATATATTTTAATATATAAAATATATGTTCGTTTTGCGAACTTTCTCTCTCCCTATCTCTCTCAACAGAGATTCCGTCTATAATACATTTACTGCCTTCGCTACGACGTCTATTATATTGCAGCTGTGATATGTCGTCAGAAGGACATTGGATCGCTAACCAGAACTAATTAACTAAAGTTGTCAAGTGACAATCGAGTACTCTGAGCGAGGCAATATTGTAGGTACATCAATTGCTTTGTAGCGCGTAAGAGTCTTTTGTCATGTTAGCAAATATATGTATTTCCAATAAAATCTAATGATTCTTATCGTGTGGTTTATTTCAATTTTAACTCTAAAGAGAAAATATATTTAAAAAAAAAATTAAAGTTTACGCGTAAAAACGTAATATAAGATTCTCCGCAAAAGAAAAACATCGGAATCTCGTGACTCGATCATTCCAACACGTTCGCCGTGAATTCTATCGTGACGGTCTGGAAGGTACAGTTATGAGAGGAGCAACGGATGAAGAGAGCGTCACGGAGAAGCGAAAGGAAAAGGAGGTAAGGGGAGATGCGCGAGCTCAAAAGGGATGAGATAATGTTCCATCGGGCCCTGCGAGAGAGGAGATCTGGTGCCTCTAATATTAGACCGCCCTACGAGACACTCACTGTGCGAGACTAAACTCACTCTGTTAGCTCCATCATCACGCTTTCTTTTTTACGTCAATAAATGAATTAGAAAAGAAATACTTTTTTCTTAGTTTTTTTCAAACACAAATTAATTATTTTGTATCGCGTGTAAAATAACAACGAAACATTTATAGATCGGTAGACGCGTTCGATCTGTAACGACTCAAAATTCTGATGAGATATGTGTTGCATTTACATTGACTCATCGTCCGTCTCGCGAATTGTCAGTTTCGTAAATTGCCTTGTCAGTCACGGACAGCCGTTGGATGCGCACACACGTGGGGGATCCGGTAGTCGAAATGCTAGTCGATAATGACGTACGCCGTTGAAACGTACAAACATGGGTGAAAGTGGATGCGCGACTGACGCATCCGACGCGAGAACAGATCCCATTTTGCCTACTCGCGCACAAAACGCTCGCGCACCGTGAGAGAACGACCCTGGATCGCCTTGGGAGTTATCCATTGAGGAGTCGTCGGATTCCCACCGGCGAATTCACGAAGGAAGGAGACGGAGCAGCAAGAAACACACACGGTGCAAAGTTCAGCGTACCCTGTGCCACAAATTACAAACTTCTCTTCCTTCTCGTGTTTACGGTCCGCGTGTGGTCAATAACATGAATAGGAAACGCTGCCAAAATCCGTCGGAAGAAGACGAGCAGTTCTTGTTCGATTTTAATTTGGCTCGAAAATAAATAAAAAATATTTAAAAAATTGCGCGACAATTTTTATTCGCGACACAAATTTTTCTGAAAATAGATTTGATATAAAAAAAAACTATTTTTCGTTGTAACGGATTGATTTTCGATATATCACATATTTTTACATTTGAATTTTAAATTCAATTCCAGTGAAATATTCATATTTCTCCGCGCGTACATAAACGCTTAAAAAAATTTAATTTTTTTTTTACGCAAATTAAACAGCTGATGCGAAAATGCTCCGATGAAAATTTCTGCCGAACAAAATCGAGAATCGCGGTAAGGTATAAACGCTTCTCACGCGTATGTTTCTCAGGTGAAATACACTTTCTTCCCGTGCGATGATTTGGCAGATATGAAATTGGTGTTTCATCTGAAAACGCTGTTACCGTTCCCGACGATGCGTAGCGAATCGTCTCGATGCGGCGATCGCGATAACGGTAACGACTCCGCTCTAACGCGATTTTCATTTTATTCGAAATGTCGCGCCGAGACGAGATCATTTCTCGAAGAGGTTTTCCCGGGAGGAAAATTCGCTAAAAAATTCGATTTTTACAAGCTGATTCTAATGCGTCGTGAAACCCGAGCGGAGAGAAAAAGAACGATGGTGACAACAGAAGTGAAAACAGAATGAAAGAAACTCGACGGCGCGAAACTCGACGCGTTTAATTTGTACAACTTGAAATTGAGTTGCCGATTTAAAAATATCTTGAATAAATGTTTAAAAAAAAAAAGTAGAATAAAAATATAAGACAACCTTACGTAACATAACCACATAGATCTGTTGATAAACTAGTCAAATATTTTATCAAGAAAAAGTAGTTTAATTATTCATCATTACACGTAGTTATTAAGTTTTGATTAGCTCGTAAGCTTTAAGCATTACTTAGCTATTTTTAGACATTCGTGTTCTACTAAAAAGTTCACATTCGCGTCTGAATACTGCGTAATACGAAGTTTGTTAATTATTATACAGTGGCTCTAATTAACGAGTTGGAAGAAGCTCTATGTATTAATTAACGGGAAAACGTGTATAGAGTCTCGCCTCTCGAGAAACACGCGTCTCTATGCGTTTCTCGATAGATCAAATTTCTATTATATAACGCCCCGGGGAGATAATAAACTGGAGCCAATAGTCGAATATAAAAGAAAAGTGACTAGCGCGCGCTTTAAAACTGTGAATAGATTTTACTCTTCTTCGCGCACGTTTGGTTCAGAAGTACTTCGCGTATATAAAGGAGCTACAGAAAAAAGTCGATGTCCGATAAAAGTCTCTCGAGACTGAGCCGTGGAAAGCCTTAGAAACTACTACCGGAGGACCAGACTTCCTACGATGTGAAAGAGAGAGAGAGAGAAAGAAAGAGAGAGGAAGAGGAAAGTGAGGAGAGACCATTCAATGCGTATTCTCTCAGAGAGCCCCCGTTCTAATGGAATTACTAGTCGATATCGTCGATTTCGGCTTAACGACGGTTCGCATTTGCGTTACAGACTCTAAAACGCGACTGGATATTGAAAATCTTGAGTCGACATCATTGCCCACTTCGCGCGTGTACAGCAAAAATTATTTTTATACATCTTACAAAGTACAAAGAAAAATTATCAATATTATCAATTAATAAAGTATTATTTATTTTTAATATAAAAAAAGTCATCCGAAAGAAATAACTGAAATGTAGCAAATAAAAAATAACTTTATCGTATAATTCCTCTTCCGCAAGAAAATCAGTAACTATTTTGACTTGCAAACTTTTTATGCGAAGTAACGATCAACAAATTAGAAAAAATACGTCAAACAAAATGGAAGATTCCCGGGTTTAATGGAATTGCTTGCACGCAATTCCATTCCCGCTTGAAATCCCGCCTGCGAGAGTACTATAAGCATCGATCGCTCTCGGCAATAGTAATCGGCAATGCGATCCGATTATGCTTTGAATCTCTGTTACCTTACAACTCGCAATTTTTCGATTGAAATCTCGTCAGCACTCTCGAGACAAAGTCAATCCCTTTCATTTAAGTCAAGTTTATAAACTTGATTTATTTTTTCTCTTTTATACGTAGAAAGAAATTTACATGTTTATCTCTTTTTGTATATCAAACCCTCTCTTATCAATTACGAGCAATTAAATAAATTTTTTATACGCGATCGATTACAAAAGCATAAGTAGAGAAACTCACACACACACACACACACATTTTTTCTTTCTTTCTCGCTGGTATGTCTTTCTTTTATATGTAAAGACCCTCAATGTATATTGTGATATACTTTGACCCGCATACTCCCCTAGTAACGTCATCGGTCAAAATCTCTGACACAGAACAACAAATGAGCAAATATAAAAGAGAGAAAGAGAGAGAGAAAAAAAGGCAGCCAATAAATGTTGAGAACGATGACGAATGGAATGGGTGATCCATAATTATTAGAATCATGTGTACGCAAGTTGCTCGTTAAATCTCTGTGGGAGGGAGCGAAATTAAATTTTCGGATGTCATACGTTTTCCTCGACGACGCCTCGAGAGCCAAGCTCCGAGAGTGGGCTATAGAACAGACATTCGTTAGACACAAAAGGAAGTAGTAACAGGGAAGTGACTAATAGAGAAAACATTCTCGAGTCTTTGAAATTTTATAGGAAAGTCTCACAATAGATTCTCTACCTGAATTGACGTTCCAGCCAGCGCAAGAGCTCGAGTATATGTAAATAAATAAAATATCCGGAATTACGGTCGGCCTGATTGAATAAAGCAGATTACTTTGTCATAAACATGCGCACGGTATACGCCATTTCAACTCAAAATGGCAGGTCTGCAAAAAAAAAAAAAAAAAGATGTGATTCGCAAACACGATGCGATCTTCTGGAAATCAAACTCTATTTTCTTTTGCGTCGTTTCTGTGTCTCGTTTTTTTAATATCCCTCGAGACGAAAGCTTCAAGGAAAACGCTTTCGAGTCTTAAATATGCGAGCGTTGTGCGTACACGCAAATGTCGTATTTGAACGACGCGTTTCTTGTCGCTCTCGACGGAAGACACATGACGGGAAAGCTTGTATATAATGTGAAGTATAAATTCTACAATGTTAAAGCGATATAAGAAAAAACCCTCAAGTTAAAGGGCGTTCCTTTAAGCTAACGTCTTGGAATTAAGTTTAAAGATTTTTACAAGTTTTCGCGTAGCTGCAATTAAAATTTCCTTCGCGAACAATTGCCGACTGATTCGGGTTGACATTGTCGATGTACTAATTTCGATTCTCAACCTTCTGTTTCTCTATTTCGAACTATCGATCGATCCAAAGCGTAATGACTTCCCGCCAAAGCACGTTCCTGATTACTTCGTTTCCATAAAATATTTAATCGCGCTACCATCAGCGTTACTTGTTTAACCTCGAAAATTTCGTTTTACACAAAGAGCAGTGTATTCACACGGAATCTCGGAAATTACAATAATATCTTTCTTACACACATATCCAAAGCGCATAATGATTTTCTACTAAAGCACATTTCCCGACGATTACTTCGTTTTCACAAAATATCTATATTGTAACATCAGCATTACTTGTTCAACCTCAAAAATTTTGTTTTATACGATAAGCTGTGATATATTATCACAGGATCTCGGAAAATAATAATATATTTCTTACACACATATCCAAAGCGCGTAACGAATTTTTACCAAAGCACGTTTTCGATTAACTCGTTTTCATAAAATATTTTATCAGTTACTTGTTTAATCTCGTAAATTTCGTTTTATATGAAAAGCGCGATATGTTCAGAGTTTCAAAAAAGAAAAAAAATAGAATAATACGGTTCTCGTACATACACGCGACCGGAAAGTTAGTCACGAAAATTATTTTCCGCGCTTATCCTCTTTTTTCCGCCATCGCTCTTCTCATATTAAGTTTATACGCGCGTATACATTCCGTGTTGCATCGTCGGCTCATCGAAGGCGTGCAGACAGTTAATCAACGGATGAACCGAAATCAAATCACCGGATCAAGCCGTTGGGTGTGTCATTCTCTCGCGCGCCCTAATCTACGTGCGTGCACACGACGTGTCGGTGTGAGCGGGCTCCGTTCACATTGGAGCAATCTGGAGGTCATAAATCGCGACGGAGGTATCGCGTCTTCCTGGATATGCGGGCGGTATCTCACCCCCGTCTCAAGGCGATGGAAAAATGTCACTTTTCTTTCTTTCGTCCCCTCGTCTAAAACGCGTCACGCTGTCAACGTTCATATTACGTTTACGTATCGATGCGACATCATCGCGATCGATTTCAACGGCTCGTGTTACGTTCGCAACGGGACTGCTGTGTATAATATATATATATATTCGCGATAACGTTTGAAAAAAGAGACGAGTGCTGGCAAATGCGCGGCGCAAATGTAAATCAACAATGTTGCGCGCAAATATCGACAACGAGGAACGGAGATTAGAGTGGCGGTTTTGTATTTACAAAAAACAAAATGCAACGCGGGACAGAAACTTTTACTCGTATTTCAAAAAGAAAAATATCGCGCGAGCAATTTAAAAGCTACACATCTCTCGCATTAACGCGTGTTGTTTTCACAACACTATCCGCGATTCCGTAACAAATTATTTCGACCGTCGTTCCGAGAACGCGCACCACCGTTGTTCGTTCGCGCGATTTGCCTCGTAACGAGAACGCGGCTCGCGCCTGAAACAGTCTGCTGTTCCTCGTAATGAGCTACGTGAGGAGGCGCGTTTATCGTGCAGAAAGAAACACGCCGTCACGCATCGACGAGATAACAATTTATATACATATATATATATCATCGTGGCGGATTTCTACGCATCCCCGCGAAGAACAGACGACAGACCGCAAGTCGCAAATATTTATATCGGCAACGAATCGATTGGTTTATCCTTCACACGCTCGAACGCAGATCCTCTGTCCCTTTTCACAGGGGCAGTGACCGAGGCGCGGGGAGGTGCAAAAATCGATGACGCAATCGTTTTTCATCGGGTCGCATCGGTACCGGCTAGCGGAATTTATCCGATAATGCGATGATACGGCTGGCATGTCGCTAGTTAACCCCCTATATAAACCGCTTTCAAGTCACATACCGCCGCGTACGTTTATCTGCACGGACGACATTACGCGTTGAGAAAAAGAGCTCCATCGAATGGACAAAAATCACTATCGAGCAATATCTCGGCCTAGTCAACGGATTGTGCAAAATCGATCGACCGCGGTAAAACATTCAAGCTCGAGCTTATAAAATTATTATTAGTTAAAACGTGGAAGACAAATTAAATAATGCTGATGTTTCGAAGCTTCGGATATTTTTTTTTATATCCATTTTTGTATAATATTTTCTGAAGGAATGTAATAGAAACACACACACGAGATCTGTAGTTAAATATTCAGAGTGGGGAAAAAAAAAAGAAAACGGAAAAACCGCGTTTGACGTTCAGACATCTGTCTTATGTAAGTCTCGACGTTTCAAGAGGAGATATATACCGGAGCACAAAATGGTTCTCCGGAACGACACGTGTTCGTCCTTCGGCGAGGGAACGACGAGTGTCCTACGACGCGCATTGCTTTTTTTTTTACGATTTAATTGACAGAATTAACTTCTCGAAGAGAATATTCAGTAAGTATCGTGTCGTCACGCGAAAATTCAACCGACCGTATTTCCACACGAGAGAGAGAGAAAGAGAGAAATTCATTTGGAAAAGTTGTCAATCATCGGAGAAATTTAATGATAAAATGGATTGACGTAAATGCTTCTGAAGCGTTAGATAAAACATCAACCAACCGACTATAACAATTTACGTGTGTAAATTATTTGAGAGACATCAGTCTTCAATTTCGAGAAATTTAATGTGCAATTTAATTCCCCACGAACCGCACCGCTCATAAAACGTCAATCACTTGTCATCATATCGCGATAGGGTGGATTTGATTGGCGCAAGTAAAACTGTATCGAAAACGGCGTAATTAATTAACGAAGTGATAAAACGCGCGAGTCACAAAACAACTTTGCATAATATGTTAAGGCTCGCTTTCGTATGAATTTTAGCACTTTTTTTTCACTTTGTTTCAAATTAAAAAAAAAAAAACATATAATACAGTTATGCGCATCCCGATGAGAAATTCATCTCGATTTCAAATTTCATCACAAAACCCTGGGGTCTGACCAATCGACCAACGATATTAAATATCCAATCTGCATTTAATGTGTCGACAGAAAATTCCACAGCGACGGAGCTTTATTTTATATTTTCGAGCGATTCTCGCAGGTAGCTACGCGATTAATTATCGCGGTCTGACAAGCCGTATTGTTTCGTTGTCCGACAAACGTCGGTAGAAACGGTAACTCGCGTTTGTAACAACGTCGAAACGAGGCACGAGCGAAGGGAAAACGAGGAAGCGCGCCGCAACGACGTGTAACAAAACGCGCGCACGTGAACAGCGCGAATCGAAGCACCGGAAAACGAACGTGCGGTTCGAAAATATCCTCGCTCTGTGCGATGAGGAGACACTGTTGGTTGTCGTTTCTCGGCGGTGACAATCGTTAACCAAAAATCAACCAAGGGATCAGCGGATGAAAAGAAAAACAAGTATTGCGCACGACTTTCAACCAGATTAAATTTTTTTCTCGATACACCTCGGAGTTTTGCGATATTTCGGACGAGAGAACGAGATTCGCGAATCGACTCTGTTATCGCGGCAAAACAAAAAAAAAAAAACAAAGAGAACAGAAATGAAGCGAGAGATATGAAGCACGCGATGGAAATAAATTAGATTTTGGTCTCCCTTCTGCGATAATTTTCTTACAATTCGAAATTTTTACGCCAACAAAAATCGCGAGATATTCGCGCAATTCACGGCGAACACAACGCGATCGGTAAACTTCTTCTTCATAAACCGCATGAGAATTACGTTTTATGCAATAGAATCTCCGGTTCTTGTTAGAACTTGCTTCTTCGCGTATCGGAATTACAACGGAGTAACGACGCGTTACACTTGTACGTGCAAACAAACTCGGACGCTCTCAACGAGATTGCATCCGGCAAAATCGCTTTCGGCCAAAGAGAAGAGTTTCGAAAAAGATTCGCGCTTCTCTCTCTCTCTCTCTCTTTCTCTCCTTCCCTTTTCTCGGCGGTTCCCCGCTCTCTTCGGTGGGATTTGGAAAATGGAGATCGCAGTTGCATAATAAACAAATTGCGCTCGTGGCGTTCGAAATGCAATCACAGTCGGTAACAAATTGCAAATGGAAAATATTTCGTTGTTCGCAATATCCGCTCGCTCGACGTTACGTGAGCGCTTGTGATACGTAATGCCAATTAAAAGCACGTAACGCCGGACACAAACGCATCAAAGTGATATCAGATTATTCCGAGCTGCGAGTTGGGAAATTTGCATCGAGAGAGAGAGAGAGAGAGAGGAGAGGATGAGAATGTCACGTCGCCTCGCGATCGCTAACCCGAAATCACTGCGGCGGCACGTGACTTCGACAGTGTCAGTTGGGTCAAGGTTTTCCCGACGTGTGCACAAAATTACGATTGAGAGAGAAGAAGAGAGCCGCCGAAAAGAGACTTCAACTGCTACGTTCTTACTTCGTTCCTCTCGATATAGAGACCTTTGACGCTTGAATGTATGGGACACAAGTTTCGCGAAGAAAAGAAAACAGATGATTGATGTCGCGCATCGCTTAAATCATTCACATGTTGATTAGGCGAATACGATCCGCTGAGCCGCGGGAATCGGATTAAATTTTAATCGAACTGGAAATTATGCAAAATGTATTTATTCCCTCGCTCACATAGTTGAAATATCAAAGGTAACAACACGATCGTCGAAACAATTCGAGTGAAAACGGCGAGTAAAAATCCGAAACTTTCTTTTTTCCGGTTTGTGAGCAGATATTAACGCGGTTGCGGCACACAAGCGGGATAGTCATCTTTTCTCCTCCTCCTCCTCCCACCCCTTGGTATTCGGAAAATTATATAAAGCACCAGTGGCGTAATGAGCGCTAAACAAACGCGTTCTTTTTGTATATTACGCAATTCCCGCTGCAGCGGACAGATACCAAACACAGATACCACACATTCGCGAGATAGAGAGAGAGACTTTGCGATTAATTTATCTCGTTTTTCGCTCAACGAGAGTAACGGAAAGATAAGAGCTAATATTCCAGGAATTCGAAATGCAGGTTCCCGTCAGGAATTGACAAGAACGCATTGCGAACGATACGACGTTTCCGAACTTATCGCTATGACCTTCCGCGTTCTCGTTACGTTCGGCCTTCATTCATAAAAACGTTTGATTCACAAAAATTATTTGCATTCATTTCCAATGAATGACTTTTCTAAAAAAGCTTGCTTTAAAGCTTGTTTTGTTATAGTGATTTTTGTGGAAAATATTGATTTCTGTCTAAAATATTGATTTTTCGTATCAAAAAAGTTTTATACAAAGATCTCTGCTCTACGCGTATTTCATAAAAATTATTATTATTTGTGAACGATACTTTCGGAAAAGTCATTTTCTGAAGTCTATCAAAAAAACAATTGATCTGTCAGCAATTGTAACGGATAAAATGGTTTCGAAGCCGTTTTGAAACGTTCTCCGATAATTAAAAATTGTAGGAAAATTAAATATACGAGTTTTATCCGACGCGGAGAGACAACTATATTCAAATCTCGCGCGTAGCTCCACTTAGATAGAGCCGCCGCTTTTGGAGCACTAAGGTTATCTATCGCGGATATAAATCACGGTTTGCAATTTCATGTAACGCGTATTGATCACACGTCAAAAATTTGACATCGTAGTTTTATATCGTAGTTTTATATCGTTCTGTGTTAAATAAGACGCGTAATACAGTGCATAAAAGTCGTTAACGACCGCTTCAAGATCATCTATGTGTCTACCGCATACTTAAGAAAAAAGCTTAATATTATGTTACGACTGTGTAATTTACACATTGAATTGAGTGTGAATTACGTTACCGCGATATTAATATCGCGACGTGTTCGATATCACAAATTTACGATGTGCAACCGTATGTTTGCATGTTAAATGAGCGTAAATCAAGAATTATGTTACGTTCGGGAGAGAGAAGAATTACTAATAAAGATGAAGACGCGACGATTCCGCCGTCGATAATTCCGCACGTACAATCTCGCGCAGACGAGATTAATAATGCGATCGATGCGGGGCCGGCTCGCAAATCTCGGATGAGGCGACCTGCTGCCTCTCAAACAACCTGTCCTGCCCCTCTCCTGTTGGTGGCTCCCCTGCGCGCTGCAGCTGCCCCGCGCGTAATCCACAAGCGAATATGAGACACACTCCGCGAAAATGACGCGAATTCACTTCACACACACAAACACAGAACACCGGTTCTCGCTCGGGCGATCGGCGAAACGAACGTGAAACGCGTCGCGTTTGACTCCGTGCTCTCTTTCGCGTAAATACGGGAAAACCACGTTCTCTCGAAACACGCGCGGCAACGTCCGAAACTACACTGGCGCTCCAGCGCGTCGCTGCTCACGCGCGCCACGCTGCGACGCCACCGTCAGTCCGTCCGTCGGTCCGTGGTCGTCCACGCGCTCCGCTAGATGGAAAATAAATTCGGAGGATGCACCGACACTCTCGCGACCTGTCACTTCCGCGACGGAGAGCGCAATATTCTGTCCGAGTCAGTTAAAATCCTACAAACAAAGACAAAGTTTTCCTATTTCTACGACTCGAGGTTTTTTTTTCTCTTTCCGTTGAACTTTCTGATTTCTGGAGTTTTTCGATTTCTCGGAACAAATGTCTGCGATACGATCTTAGTTTTTTTTTTTTTTTTTTTTTTTTTTGCGCTATTAATATTTCAAACTTTTGAGATTTTAATTAATTTTCTTCAAAATTCGACGATTTTATGTATCTTTGGAAAGAGATGTGTGCTTCTCTTGAGAAGGGGAAAATGTTTCTCCGCTTTTCTCGAATTTCCCGACCCATATTAAGTAAGCAATTTCTTGTTAATACCCCAGCGGATATTTTGATTTACAAAAGCGCGCGCGGAGAGACGACGTAACGGTTTTTGTTGACGGGCAAAGATGGTCTACGTGCCCACGGAAACGAGTAGATTTCCTGCGGCAAATTAAAGTTCGAGACGGGGGAGGGGAATGGGCAACAAGTCGACCGAGGCCAAAGACAAACGAGAAGAGAAACGTCGCGTCGGTGTGTAATTTCTTTTGCTCCTTTTCGAGAGTCAATACACGCGTTGACCGAGAAAGAAAGAAACACATTTCCACTTCAATTATTATTGTTATTCTTCTGTCTTTGCAAACGCAATTGTTTGATTTACATCCGCACGAACGATAACACGCCACACGCCTTTCTCGAAGAGAACGACGCGCAAGAGTTACCGCAAGTGCCAATTAAAAAAAAAAAAAAAAAAAAACAACGCTCTGAATTCCCTCGTAACGTGAGCGGAATAAATTCCGTTATATTGTGGATGCGACGGTAATCCTTTCTCACGGGCACTCCAGGAGGGAGAGAAAGAGAAAGAGAGAGATCGCTTTTATCGCTTTAATTTAATTTCCGCTTAATAATTTAAGTTTACAGTTTAGCGACTGATATAACGTGCTCTTGCTCTTCATATATTTTTTTTTCATATTTTCGAGCGAGGTCAATGGTAAACTCTAATTTCGCCAAACTTTGTGATGTAACATATATTCGCGAAACATTTTTTTGCGAAAGAAACCACGCAACACTTCTTTAAAGCGTTGAAACACACACCGTATATAGTTTAGTTTCGCATAAAAACGTAGGAATTGCTCTGAACTATAAAGTAAAGGCGAGCACGGTTTAACTATTTACAACGAAGTGAAAAAAAGAAAAAAAACTTTAAAGACTCGGGAATAACACGACGAAAGATCGATCGCGTTAAATCCAGCGTTATCCGCTCTCGTAATAATCGCTCTTCTTCCGCTTAACAAAACGCTCGTTATTTTGCTCTCATCCCGATTCGCTCATTAATGAAGCCTTAATTAAGCGGAACTCGCCTTCTTTTTTTATCCGAACGATAGTTGCTTCCGGTTCCGCTTCCTTCCTTCAGCTTCTGTGCAAATCAACTAACCGAGAGATCGCTTTGCCGCAAGTGGTCGAACCGTGTCGATCGCCGTTTGGGATAAGAACCGAAATCCTCTTCTGTCCTTCAATCTTAGATCTTTTTTTTTTAAGTCAAATCTATATTTCGGCTTGATAGAATCAGTTTCTGCTCTCAATAGATATTGCTTCTGCTCGAGTTTATCGATCACCCTCAGACGAAATTGTGTCTCTTTCGTGTGTACCGACAGTTCCATCTCCTTCGTTGTATCGTTTGCCAATCTGCCGCACGTGCATGTTGCCGTCGTCGCTCCCTCCGAGCCGGCATCTCCTCCTAGTGTTGGTATCCTCGTTTCACGACACGAGTCGTCCTGTGTTCTCGATGGTGTGGAGAAGTGCCATATCGACCTGGCCGCTGTCTAGACTAGACCTTCACCAGAATATGCGAACCAACCCGGCGGGGTCTAGTACCGTTATGACGCTCGCTTTTTTCGTCCTCGATATACCTATGTACAAGCGCGTCGATGAGAGAACGGCGAGATGAAACAACGTGTGTTACTCTTACGTCTCGTAAATTTTACAAAACTCGTCACATCTACGGGAAAAGATACAGGGAGAAGAAAAATTCTTCTGCGCGTATTCGTCACGAAATCTCATAAAAAATAAAATCAAGGACACGCTCAGACGCAATCGATGCGCGCGTTTGTCTCGATGTGGAATTGAGCAGTTTAATTAGAAACGACACGTAGGTACCGTGATGTATATAATCGGCTCTTCTCGTCTTAATAGTCTTGATCTCCGATAACGATCTCGTTAACAATCAACAAACGTGGCTGAGACGGTTCTCTAATCTCCGAGCTCTAATCCGATCCGTTTGTGCGAAATTGGAATCGAAAACAGTAATAGTCTCGTCGCAGAGAAAGAGCGTGAGAGAACGAAAACCCCCGTACGAGTTGAAAGACATTTTCGAAACGACAACACGTGTTACTTCTTCGCGAACGATCCGACGACCGTGTGAAATATGCCCGATTATAAAATTGCCACGTAATTCGTTCTCCGCTCTCGATATGCCGAACCTGTCGATAACAGTATTGAGAAATAACCCACACGAGTGTGTAGAAAACAAGTACGAAAAAAAAAATATAATAAAGAATAGATGAGTCGCGCGATAGATAGTCGTGAATAGTCGCGGGATATTAATCGCAGTGTGCGTGCGTGCGTGCGCGCGCGCGAATTAAAATATATGAAATTTTCCTTACGCTCGAAAATCGCAACGCGAGGAAAATATAAAGTACATAAAGTAGGGAGAAATGTGCGAAGGAGAGAGAGAGAGGAAAGGAAAGCTTCGTGAACGTGGTGCGGCTGTCGTGGAAGTTATTAGGTCGAAGCCACTTCAGGAAAAATACCGACGACGAGGCGGTAGGAGGAGGATTTTCTAGCAGCGCGCAACCGGATATAACGAAGTATTACGATCTCCACACAAGCGGCATACGACATAAAGCGCTGACTTTTTGCGCTATAACATCGGTATATTATTTTTGAACTCCGTCGTACTGCTATACCGCGTACAGACGATGTCGCGCACGAATGCGCGATCTTCTCACCGGTTGCTGTAGCGAAAAAAAAGTAATAATAATCTACGTTGTAATTAAAAATTATTTGCAATAGAGAATATTCTTTCGGAAAATTCGCGCAAAGATCGCACACCACTTTCTGTCTGTAAACTTGACTTTTTTACGCGAACGTTGCGAAAAGATCCGTTATTCAACTACGTATGCGGATGGCGAACGCGCGTGTCTCGCTTAGAGACACGCGAACGCGGAAAATAAATCCTTTTGAAGGTTCGTCGAGAATCTCGATGAAAAACAGAATATTATTTCTATCAAACGGGAATTTTGATTTTGAATTTTATCCAAGTATATTATTATTATCGTGGAGAGGCGACTGAAACGAGAGCTCCGCAACACAAAGAGACACCGGTCTCCCACACGCGAAGGGAACGATCTCGTGAATATTTAAAGGGTAAGTGTATTTCAGGTATGATATCTCTCAAAAGCGGGACAGAGAAGATGCTCGATTATAATAATAAATGGCAGATTGAAGTGGATGGAAACCGGAATCGATGTGAAGTACGTATAACACTTCGCGAGGGCAAGACGTAGGATGTGGTAAATATCTGACAGTTGATCGACAAGGAAATTCACTTCGAAACGAACGACTAATTAGATTAAACCCGACTTCCATCGAGTATTCATCCGTCGTCATCCATTTACAGATCTCTCTCAAAGTTAGAATATCCTTAAATCTCTCACTCTGACAATTCCGTCAAGCGTTCAAAATGAAAATTCAAACTAGATCCAACTCGCAATTTTCTTTCCTTCATTTTTTCCATTACGTTGGTTAATATCCTTATATCTACCATTTGCAAATATTGATCTCTAAAAGTATCGTCTCTCAAAGCCAATCTCATTGTATCGTCGAGAACGTTCGCGATCGATAAATCGCGAGTCTACGCTTTTCAATCTCTCCTGACCCCTCACGCATCGCGTCTCGAAATTAAGAGGTTCCGAGAAGGTTCTCGAGTAATCGAGGAAGCGCAAGACTTGCGTCAAACTGTGGGGGATTTTTTCCTCATCGAAAGGGAAAGACAAAGACACCGTAAAAAGCGGTTTTGCGACAAGAAGAGAAGCGGCTCGGCTATTTCTAAAACCGCTCGACTACGCACTCGATGCAGTCTCGGGAAAAAAGTAAGTACTTTGCCTCCAAATACGCCGACATTATTCTTTTTTTTTTTATATTCAATGATTTCGAACAAAGATGTCCGATCTAATCGCTTTAATATCTTGTCCTTTCGCAAATTTGGAATAAAAAGAAAATTAAAATTCAAGTTAAACGATAAAAAAATAGTTCGCTTCTTATGCAAATTCGTTTTATTTTCTCGCAATTATCACGCATCGATTGTTAATATCTATTAATGTAATATCAGTAGACAAAAGTCTGATGCAAATCGAACAAGTTGAAAGACTTGGTTTTATTAAAGTTTAACAACGCAAGTTAAACAAAAATAAATCACAGTTTTCCCTCTTCCCGATGCACGGTAAAATAGAGAACGTTTCTTACCATCGGTAAGGAAACTCGCAGCTAACGAGTTTTCATATTATCGATCGTTGTTAACACACGCCCGAGGGCTATACAGATGTTCGCATGGGTTAAAACGTAAATATTTTGATAAAACTCCAGAGAGAACAACGTATCATGACATTTTAAAATTCATTCGTTCGAATGTTGTCAGAATGCGAGATCTAACGTGTAGCTCCTTACGTTTAGTAAAGATGCACAGCACACTCTCGTGAAACATACGAACACACTCGTATTTTTCTAATTATTTTCAATCGCAAATCGAAGTTCGGGACTATCGAAGGAATTTCAGCGCGTATCGATCCTCGAGGCGGTACGACGCGATTCGATTCCTACCGCGATCCTGTTCGGCGAAAATGCCGTTGCAACCGGCTCGAAGCGGCAAAACGAGATACACGGCGCGCAGACCAACAAACGCAATAAGTCGTCAGATACTTTCTAGCCCGCGGCCTGGTATGTACCGCGAAACGCAACTCGCGCTCCTCTCGCGCGGTTCTTCGACGATGCATTCGCGGCTGCTTGCATCGCGAAAACCTTTGCCGCAGCTTTTGACAAGCTACACGTTGCAAAAATAAAAACCGAATAACATGGTTTCTTTTTTTTCTCGATTCGCGAATATAAAAAAACGTAAATCTTCATAAATCAAAGTAGTTTCGTTAAGCAACGTGTGTACCACATATCATATAAAAATTAAATTAATTTCAAAGAATTTTATCGCAAAATTTTTTCATTAAATCATGTGGCGCGTATTACACATGTAAAAAAAATTCTGGTAAGAAATAAAAAAAAAAAATCAGAATATAGTTAAAACACGTACGCACGCAAAATCACTGTCGCTCTCTCGTATGTACAGAAAAAGTAAGAGATTTCACCGAGGCTTTTCTCTACTTTCCGCGATGCGCGCGTAATTGTTTTCTACGTCGTGTCGCGTGCAACGCATACAAATAATAATGCGCGTTATAGCTCGGCTGTATCGCTACATACAGTATTTTTTTTCGTGTCGCAAACAAAACCATTTACTCTTCCTATCGTGACAAAATGTGCATAAAAAATTATCACACAAAAGAGTCGGTCGATTTCTTTCGTTTACTTTGCGGTTAATCAAATTGCTTTTACAAATAAATTATCGCAGCGACTAAATTAACGAAAGTAAATAGAACGGATTTGAAAGTATCCGAGATTTGCGCAAAATTATTACTCGGCAATTTAAAGCAACTTGTTGTTAAAGCCGCAAGATTATCTCGGCGAATAAAAGTAATGGAACTTGCGATAATGACAAGTTACACACATTCACCGTTTATAGCATATGTAAGGCGACAGGTGGTGTCGTGACGTGATCTCAAGGTAATTCAAGGTGATTCGTACGTATATTCGCGAACCAATGAAACCGCGCGCTGCTCCAGATCGACGATCGTTCCGTCACCCAGACTGGCGCAAGAAAATGCGCGCGTCGCTACATTTTTCGCGACATTTAACGGTCGCCAAACGTTACCGTTATTTCGCGCGATTATTGATACACAGTTTTGAGAAAAAAAAAAAAATGTTCGAGCGACGGTTTGAAACAGCGCGCGTCGGTGTATCTTCCCGATCGAGCAAAATAAAAAGTATTTACAAGCGAGCTTCGCGTCGTGAGAGAAGAAGTAGGTACTGGAAGTTCGCCTCTTCTCGCAAAGGGCGACTTCCTATGTATATATGGGGCACGATTAAAAATACTTAATTACGTAATCGTCGCCACCGCAGCATGGAGCCCACCAAGGCGTGAGAACACTCGTTCGAGCTCACACCGATATAAAAATACGTACTTTTACAGAATCACAAAGAAATAATAGAGGTCGGGGCGGCGCGCGGCCAGTTTTCTGCGATGCGGGACGCGGCTTGGCTCACGCTAATTATGCCCCCGGCCTGGCGTTAGTAGGTAAAAGGCTGGTGTTGCACGACTCTGGTTGTGCCGACCACGGAGGCCAGATCATACTCTCTGCAAGCGGGGATAGTAACGGGCTCCGTCGTAGGCGTAGTCATCGCGAGATAATACGTACACGCTATAAAACTACCACCACCGGCTGTGGCTTCGTAGCCAATCGGCCGTTTCGCCGCACTTCGCTGCGCATTTTGCTTTGTACGGCGCGCCGGTGCACAATGCTCCCGTTGTCGCACAGATACACAGTCTGCCACGTAGGTAGCTAGATAGTGAGTAAGGTAGGTGGATGGGTAAGCTGGGTAGGTCTTGTTCAGAATCTTACGCGCTATCGTCTTGGATCTCGATACGTGAGAAGAATCTGAAAAGATTTTCTTCGAGCAAAATTCCAGGAAACGCGCGCTGTTCCAGAATTTTGTTGTAAAAGAAATAGAGAACTAAGATAATAATAAAACACGAAATAAAACTACGATCGATACTCCTGGTTGGATTCCTTTGGGATCGTCTTAGATCTGTCATGAGATGCTGACAGTTTAATTGGTTGCAGACCAATCGAAAATCAACTCAAGATCTTAAATATAAGATCTTGATTGTATGAATACCGGACTATGAGTGCATAAATAAGTCTTTTAAATTATGAAATCTAATTAAAATCCAAGACGGTGTTAATAATTTACGAAAACGCGCCGACTTCTTCGCAGCCAGTCGCGGAGAGAGTGAGGAGCGCAAGGGGAATCTGCACGGTAATTTAATTTATATACGCGAACTTTCCCTGGTTACACACAACTACTTTCCTACTTTCGTTGCAACGTACCATAAAGAGGCAAAACGTGGTCTCGCGTATTTTCGACGAAACGTTCTTTCTACTTCAAAAAAAGTAATTCGCAGAAAAAATTATGTTTTCGTTTAAATAAGTTCTCGAAATGAACGTCAGAAAAAGGTGACGTTTATTCTGACGAAGAAACGAAAGAGCTTATTAAAAGATTAAAGATTCAATTAGTTGTATTGAACTTTTTTCTCTGATTAGAACTGAAGGTTTTTCAAAGAAGACAGGCGGTGCTCATTAGAGGACTATTGAAGTTCTCTTACGAAACATCTTATGCTGCCGATCTCAAATTTCGATCTCTCGATTTTTCTTCGATTCCTCGAGCGATCGCAATCCATTTCTTTAGAAAGGAAAATTTCCTCGAAAACACGCGACAATAGGCGACGCTACGCGCGCGAGAGGAGAGAAATATTCTTGGACATATATATTGTACATATATATTGTACATATATATTGTACATATATACCGTATATTACAAAACTTTTTGTTTCTACACGTTTTACCGAACTTCGTTCGTGGCTCGTTTTCTGCCACGTTCAGCGCAAATTGAGAAAAACTTTTGCGTGCGATTTTTTCACGGTAATAAGATATCTCTAATAAATATCAATGTGTTGAAAAAAAAACAATAAAAAACGTCGAAACTTTAATTAAAAATCAATTACCACATTTAATTAAAAATTGATTGCGCAAGTTATTAACAAGATGATTAGTTTTTTTTTTTTTTTTTTTTTTTTTTTTTTTTTTTAGTCTTGAGGAAGTTTTTTGTACGTACGTAACTTTGAGCAACTTTTTTTGCAACGCTCGGCTTTAAAGACGCAGTACAAGAATTCCAATGCAACAGAGATTGAAATCCTCCTCTCCCATCAAGATTTCTCTGTGTGTGTGTGTGTATGCGCGCATCGGACGCGGAAAACGAGTCCGGAGGAAACTCGCGTCGCTCCTTTTCCCAAAGGGAGCGGCACCGCACTATCGATCGCACTTACGTCGAGAGAAACATCGCGTTTCGTCTCTCGACGGAATGCAACGCATGAAAAACTCAGGGTTTCCTCTTCGTCATAAGTTATCCAAAGCGAAAGCGGTCTAATATTATATATCGCGAAAAATTATTATCGCGAGTGCGCGCTTCGAGTGTGTTGAATAAAATATATCTTTTTTTTTCTTTTTTTATTGTGACAAATTGTTCGCGCGCGCATTTTACACGCGAACAATTATCGTGTTTCGAAAGTGGTGCGTATTCTCTTCTTGAAATAGAAAACACAAAAAAAATATGGCACAATCTAAACAAAAGAACAATGCGGATCGAGAGCTCTAATATACGTTACGAAGTATTGCCTCTCCGAGGGATTTAACCCGACAAAACACCGAGAAAGCAATTCGACGAACAATAATAAATCCGGATCGCCATTGTCGTGATCGCGAGTGTTCTCAACACACTCGAAGAAAAGAGTTTCGCCAAGGGTGCTCTAACGTGCTATATATAAGCGTACGTAAACATTTCATCGAGCTCGGACGATCTCGGACGTCGACGAGAAAGAATTTCCGAGGGTTGGACAACAATTGCCTATACAAACGCGACCGCACGCGTGCGTTTCCCACGTATACGCGCCTCGGCTTAACGTGGCATCGTCGTCGTAGTGTTTCAAGTAGAAACGAGACGTACATAATGCGTCAGACCCAAAGCTGCAACGGCACGTGTCGCGTGTCATACAAGCACGTGGTTAGTATTAGAGAGGGTGAGATCGGCGAGCGAGATTGTCGGGAACGTAATGAACATCCGGTGTTATCAATCATGCGTTATCCATCTGGTTTCTCAATATTCACAAATCATGCGAACGCATCGATTAATTTGGAACCGAGGAGAAGACGGCTATCATATACATAAAATTATTATTATTATACAATCATAAATATATAATAGTTAAAATTATATGTATATATATTTTAAACCACATTCTTAATTGAAATGTTTGACTTCGATTTCTCTGCCGTAACGAGTCGAAGCTTACACAACGGCATTTTTAACGATTCTCAGATACGGGGGTACAGCAGGTGCATTCCGTTATCTCCGTTTATGCAGGTATGCATTTCTGCAATGTGACTATTAGAATCGATTTCACGGAAAATTGCCAAGCGTGTGTACCGCAGAAAACAGTCGTCGGCGCGGTTTCAATGTTGCTCTCAATCTGTAATTTGCGCGCGTTTTGTTTGAACGCGTAATATTTCCCTTTACTCCGTTCGGTACGTGTGTCACCGTCACGCGAATAACCGTTGCAGTTCGATCATCGTGTTTTACGATTTTTTACGGAACGGAAAAACGGGAAAATGATGCGCGTGTCGTTTTATTCCTTTGCGATGATTGTGTGAGACACGCGAGTCATCACAACGCTGTGCGTGTTTCATAATAAATATATCAATGCGACACGCGTCTCGCATTCGTACCAGTCTCGAAACGTCACTCAAATCTCGCGCAGCGACCGATAAATATCGCATGTGTGATCGATAATATCGGCAGCAATAAATTACAGCAATTAATTCAACGGGACATTCGATACGGAAGCAAGTGATTATTAGGCATGTGTGCAACGGATCGTTTTTTTTTTCTGTTTGTCTCTCGCAATTGTGAGATAGCTGTTAAATCTTTTTTTTTTCGTGTTATTCCATTCGTTACTTCTGTACATTTATGTTTATAATTGAAGTATAGATGTAATTTTCTCAACCGTACAGCGAAAATCGTAATGGCTTCCTGCAGAATCGCAGCGTGAGCACGTTAACATTCCGATCTAGGAATAGATTAGAAAGTTTTGAAAATTTCCAGGAAGATTGCGATTTAGACGAAGCTAAACTTCTTGTAGCTAATATCGCCAACACAAGCGTCATCCATAAATTAATAATAAATCATCAATAATTTACAATAAATTTAAAACCTATTAATTATTCATCGCGTTGATTAATATTTAACGAATACGTCTGACCACGGATTTTAATTCAACTAAAAAAAAACGATAAACACACTTATAGAGATTCGCGAGATTATCTTAATCTCAACTTCATCTTCATCGTGAATTAAAACCCATGGAAAACACCGAGACTTTGTGCCGATAAAATCTGCAAATTCTCTCGCGGATTTTTATTGCTGCGAATTTATATTATACTCGTCACGTTTATAATTCGCGGACCTAAAACTCTTAGAAGAGGGCACTTCAATTTGGTTCTGTAAGGTCGATAGGGTGTGGAAACGTCTCACGTGCCGCACTAATATAAACAGGGTAGTCTTCGACAACGGGAGGGAGAGAGCATATGTCCGCATCTACGTGTCCACGAACCCTCTTCTCTCTCGTGTGGCACGAGCAATAAAGCCCGCGTTATTATTAGATCAGTGGACCCTGTTATTTTTTTTCGATATAAAGATCATAGTCCGAGTTATCGACTTTGCGCGGCGTTCGTACCAAGCCCGAACCGAGCGCGTGGCTGAGATTGGAAGTCGGTCGATAGAAACGCTGACGTTGCCGAGGCCTCGCAGCCCATGCATAGTGAGTGGACTATTAAACGAACGAGCCAACAGTAACTTCAAAATAAAAACAAAATACATACACACACACACAATACAACGATCTCGAAACGTCATCGTTCTATCGATTTGGTTTGACAATTTTCACGAATAATTTTTACGATGCTAAAAGAGAGAAGTGGTTCTATATTTAACGTAAAAATAAAATGTACTAAAGGTTTGTAGAATATGACCCAGATGACACATCAACTGTCTTTTAAATAAATATCGATTCTGCGGCAAATTTGGAATTTCAACTTCGACAAAAATGTTTGAAAGAGGAAGCGAACGTTGAAAGCTTATTAATCATGCGAGAGAATCAAGAATCTCTATTAAATATAATACACTCTGTATTCAAATCGGCCTCGGAACCGAGTATCAGTCACTGACGAAGCGAAATAGGAAAGAGCTTTGGTGACAATGGAAGATCGTATCCGCGACGTAACGTCAATTATTACGACAATGTCGTCGCAACGACGACAATAACTATTGTACACGTCTGCTAATTGCTCCGTGAGAACTAATAATTAGTCGAACTCGATTGCGCGCGAGTTCAGACAAAATGTGTCAGATCAAACATTGTCAAACCAATTGAGTACCACATCTTTCGCAAGATGATATATATTTCTTTGCGTATATCCCTCTCGAAATTAAAGCGCGCACGTACTCGCTCGGGCGGTGAAAAACCAATAAATTAATTTTGCAAAGATTATCGAAAGAGAGAACTGCGCGCGGAAAAGTGAGAGAGAAAGAGAGAGAGAAAAAAAAAACAACGTCAACCGGAGGTGTGTTATTTTCCGCGTGATATCGCGTCGGGATATCTGCTTATAAAAATACAGAAACCTTTTTAATATATGCGCGCGTGTATGTGTATAATATATAAGATGCTTCTATTTTGCGACGAAGATAGAAAATGTCACGTGGAAAAATAAAGAGGGTGAGATAAGTAGTTATCCATGTTATCGAATTTCAACTTGGTCCTCGTGCCACTTTCGCGCGACGAAAAATGTCAAATGTCGTAAGATATTAAA